>SZWC01009122.1:56959-78523 GCA_023375785.1 Penium margaritaceum
TTTTACATGCTGGTTGATAACTAGTGTCCCCAATCCATTGTTTCCCCCTCTGACCCTTTGTGACTTGTGATATGAGTTTTTAACGTTGACCACACACTGTGAACTTTGTTTGGTCATGGCTAGTGGCATATGCCTACTTTGGTTTGTAACTATACATGGTTGCCACACCATTTCACTATGTACTGTAGGTCTTTTTGCTTTCTAGTTGATAGGTAGGGTTCCCAAACCATTGTTACCCCCTCAGAATATCTGAGACTCTTCTTGTGAGTTGTTGGCCTTGACCACATGAAGTGACATTTTTTGGTCATGACCAGTGACATATGCATACTTTGGTGGGTCACTGTGCATGGTAGCCACTTTGTGCCACAACATATTGAAGGTCTTTGCACTTGCTAATTGATAACTAGTATTCAAAAACCATTGTTTCCCCCTCTGACCGTTTTTGACTTGTGTTATGAGTTGTCAAAGTTGACCACATAGTGACATTCTTTGGTCATGGTCAGTGACACATGCCTACTTTGGTTGGTCATTGTACATGATAGCCACACGGTGCCACTACTTATTGAAGGTCCTTGTGCTTGCTAGTTCATACCAGGTGGTCCCAAACCATTTTTGTCCCCTCTCACCATTTGTGACTCGTATTATGAGTTGTCAACGATGACCACACACAGCGGATTTCTTTGGTCAAAGGTAGTACGTATGCCTACTTTGGTTCGTCATTGTGCATATAAGCCACACCGTGCTGTTACTTATTGAAGGTTGTTGTACTTGCTCATTGAAATCTAATTTTCCAAACCCATTGTTTCCCAATCTGATCACTTGTGACTCGTGGTATGGGTTGTGAACGTTGACCACCCATACTGAGTTTTTTTTGTCATGGTCAGTGACATTTACTTAGTTTGGTTGGTCGGTGTGCATAGTAGCCACACTGTGCCACTGTGTATTGAAGTTTTTTGTCCTTTCTAGTCGATACATAGGGTTCCCAAACCATTGTCTCTCCATCTGACCATTTGTGACTCGTGTTATGAGTTGTCAATGTTGACAAATCATAGTGGATTTCTTTGGTCATAGTCAGTGACATATGCATCCTTTGGTTGGTCACTGTGCATGCTAGCCACACCGTGCCACTTCTTGTCAAAGGTTTTTTTACTTGCTAGTTGATAACTAGTTTTCCCAGCCCATTGTTTCCCCCTCTGACCATTTGTGACTCGTGTTATGAGTTTTCAACGTTGACCACACACTGTGAAATTATTGTGGTCATGGTTAGTGGCATATGCATACTTTGGTTTGTCAATGTACATGGTTGCCACGCTGGGTCACTTTGTACCGAAGGTCTTTGTGCTTACTAGTTGATAGCCAGTGTTCCCAAACCATTGTTACCCCCTCTGACTATCTGCAACTCTTGTTGTGAGTTCTCAACATTGACCACATGAAGTGAAATCATTTGGTCATGGTCAGTGACATATGCATACTTTGGTTGTTCACTGTGCATGGTAGCCAAACTGTGCCAGTACATATTAAAAGTCTTTGTACTTCCTCATCAATAACCAGTATTCACAAACGATTGTTTCCACCTCTGACCATTTGTGACTCATGTTATGTGTTGTCAAAGTTGACTGGACATGGTGACATTTTTTGGCTATGTTCAGTGAGACATGCCTACTTTGGTTGGTCATTCTACATGGTAGCCACGCCGTGCCTTTACTTATTGAAGGTCCGTGTGCTTGCTAGTTGATACCTGGTGTTCCCAACCCATTGTTTTCCCATCTGACCATTTGTGAATAGTATTATGAAATGTCAACGTTGGCCACGCACAGCAGATTTCTTTGGTCAAAGGCAGTACATATGCCCACATTGGTCGGTCATTGTGCATGGTAGCCACACCGTGCTACTACGTGTCGAAGGTCATTGTACTTGCTAGTTGAAAACTAATATTCCGAAACCATTGTTTCCCCCTCTGACCATTTGTGACTCGTGATATGGGTTGGGAACGTTGACCACCCATACTGAAATTCTTTGGTCATGGTCAGTGACATATGTGCAGTTTGGTTCTTTGGCGTGCATGGTAGATAAACCGTGCCACTACGTTTTGAATTTATTTGTCCTTCTAGTCGATACATAGGGTTCTCAAACCATTGTCTATCCCTCTGACCATTTGTGACTCGTGTTATGAGTTGTCGATGTTGACCACACATAGTGGATGTCTTTGGTCAAAGTCAGTGACATATGCATCCTTTGGTTGGTCATTGTGCACGCTAGCCACACTGTGCAACTACTTGTCAACAGTCTTTGTACTTGCTAGTTGATAACTAGTGTTCCCAACCCATTGTTTCCCCCTTTGACCATTTGTGATTCGTGTTATGAGTTTCAACATTCACCACACACTGTGAAATTCTTTTGGTCATGGTTAGTGGCATATGCCCACTTTGGTTTGGTACTTTACATGGTTGCCACGTACTGAAGGTCTTTGTGCTTTCTAGCTGATAGCCAGGGTTCCCAAACCATTGATACCCCCTCTGACTATCTGTGACTGTTGTTGTGAGTTGTCAACGTTGACCACATGAAGTGAAACTCTTTAGTCATTGTTAGTGACATATGCATACTTTGGTTGGTCACTGTGCATGGTAGCCACACTGTGTCGCTACATATTGAAGGTCTTTGTACTTTCTCATCTATAACTAGTATTCACAAACCATTGTTTCCCCCTCTGTCCATTTGTGACTCGTGTTATGAGTTGTCAAAGTTGACCACACATAGTGACATGCTTTGGTCATGGTCAATGACACATGCCTACTTTGGTTGGTCATTATACATGGTAGCTACACCGTGCCACTACTTATTGAAGGTCCTTTTGCTTGCCAGTTGATACCTGGTCTTCCCAACCCATTGCTTCCCTTCTGACCATTTGTGACTCGTATTATGAGTTTTCAACGTTGACCAAACACAGCGTATTTCTTTTGTCAAAGGCAGTACATATGCCTACTTTGGTTGGTTATTGTGCATGGTAGCCACACCATGCTACTAGTTATTGAAGGTCGTTGTACTTGCTAGTTGAAAACTAATATTCAGAAACCATTGTTTCCCCCTCTGACCATTTGTGACTCGTGTTATGGGTTGTGAACGTCGACCACCCATACTGATATTCTTTGGTCATGGTCAGTGACATATGCCTAGTTCGGTTGGTCGGTGTGCATAGTAGCCACACCGTGCCACTACTTATTGAAGTTCTTTGTCCTTTCTAGTTGGTACATATTGTTCCCAAACCATTGTCTCTCCCTGTTACCGCTTGTGACTCTTGTTATGAGTTTGTGTTGTCGATGTTGACCACACATAGTGGACTTCTTTGGTCATACTCAGTGATGTATGCATTCTTTGGTTGGTCACTGTGCACGCTAGCCACACCATGCCACTACTTGTTGAAGGTCTTTGTACTTGCTAGTTGAAAACTATTGTTCCCAACCCATTGTTTTCCCTCTGTGGCCATTTGTGACTCGTGTTATGAGTTGTCAACGTTGACCACACACTGTGAAATTATTTTCGTCATGGTTAGTGGCATATGCCTACTTTGGCTTGTCACTGTACACGATTGCCACGCCGTGTCACTATGTACTAAAGGTCTTTGTGCTTTCTAGTTCATAACCAGTGTTCCCAAACAATTTTTACCCCCTCTGACTATCTGTGACTCTTGTTGTGAGTTTTTAGCGTTGACTGCATGAAGTGGAATTCTTTGGTCATGGTCAATGACATATGCATACTTTGGTTGGTCACTGTGCATGGTAGCCACACTGTGCCTCTACATATTGAAGGCTGTTGTACCTGCTTGTCGATAACTAGTGTTCACAAACCATTGTTTCCCCCTCCGACCATTTGTGACTCGTGTTATGAGTTGTCAATGTTGACCACACATGGTGACATTCTTTGGCTATGGTCAATACGACATGCCTACTTTGGTTGGTCATTGTACATGGTAGCCACACCATGGCACTACTTATTGAAGGTCCCTATGCTTGATAGTTGATACCTGGTGTTCCTAAACAATTGTTTCCCCCTCTGACCATTCGTGAAACGTATCATGAGTTTTTAATGTTGACCACACACAGCGAATTTCTTTGGTCAAAGGCAGTACATATGCCTTTTTTGGTCGGTCATTCTTCATGGTAGCCTCACCGTGCTACTACTTATTTAAGGTCGTTGTACTTGCTAGTTCAAAACAAATATTCTGAAACCATTGCTTCTCCCTCTCACCATTTGTGACTCGTGTTATGGGTTGTGAACGTTGACCACCCATACTGAAATGATTTGGTCATGGTCAGTGACATATTCCTAGTTTGTTCATTCGGTGTGCATAGTAGCCACATTGTGCAACTACGTATTGAAGTTCTTTTTTCTTCTAGTCGATACATAGGGTTCCCAAACCATTGTCTCTCCCTCTGACCATTTGTGACTCGTGGTATGAGTTGTCGATGTTGACCACACAGTGGATTTCTTTGGTCAAAGTCAGTGACGTATGCATCCTTTGGATGGTCACTATGCACGCTAGTGACACTGTGCAACTACTTGTTGAAGGTCTTTGTACTTGCTAGTTGATAAAAAGTGTTCCCAACCGATTGTTTCTCCCCTCTGACCATTTTTGACTCGTCTTATGAGTTTTCAACGTTGACAACACACTTTGAAATTCTTATGGTCATGGTTAGTGGCATATGCCTACTTTGGTTTGTCACTGTACATGGTTGCCACACTGGGTCACTGTGTACTGAAGGTCTTTGTGCTTTCTAGTTGATAGCCAGTGTTCCCAAACCATTGTTATCCCCTCTGACTATCTGCGAATCTTGTTGTGAGTTGTCAACGTTGACCACATGAAGCGAAAGTATTTGGTCATGGTCAGTGACATATGCATACTTTGGTTAGTCAGTGTGCATGGTAGCCACACTGTGCTACTGCATACTGAATGTCTTTGTATTTGCGAATCGATAACTAGTATTCACAAACCATTTTCTTCACCTATGACCAGTTGTGACTCGTGTTATGAGTTGTCAACGCTGACCACACATCGTGATATTCTCTGGTCATGGTCAGTGACACATGCCTACTCTGGTTAGTCACTGTACATGGTAGCAACACCGTGCCACTACTCATTGAAGGTCATTGTGCTTGCTGTTTGATACCTGGTGTTCCCAAAACATTGTTTCCCTCTCTGACCATTCGTGACTCGTATTATGAGTTTTCAACGTTGACCACACATAGCGGATTTCTTTGGTCAAAGGCAGTACAAATGCCTACTTTGGTCAGTCTTTGTGCATGGTAGCCACACCGTGCTACTAGTTATTGAAGGTTCTTGTACTTGCTAGTTCAAAATTAATGTTCGGAAACCATTGTTTCCCCCTCTGACCATTTGTGACTCGTGTTATGGGTTGTGAACATTGACCACCCATACTAAAATTATTTGGTCATGGGCGGTGACATATGCCTAGTTTGGTTGTTCGGTGTACATAGTAGCCACCCCGTGCCACTACTTATTGAAGTTATTTGTCCTTTCTAGTTGAAAAATAGGGTTCCCAAACCATTGTCTCTCCCTATGACCATTTGTGACTCATGTTATGAGTTGTCAGTGTTGACCACAGGTAGTGGATTTCTTTGGTCATAGTCAGTAACGTATGCACACTTTGATTGGTCACTGTACACGCTAGCCATAGCCTGCCTCTACTTGTTGAAGGTGTTTGTACTTGCTGGTTGATAACTAGTGTTTCCAACCCATTATTTCCCCTCTGACCATTTGTGACTCGCGTTATGCATTTTCATCACTGACCACACACAGTGAAATTCTTTCGATCATGGTTAGTGGAATATGCCTAATTTGGTTTGTCACTGTTCATGATTGCCACGCCGTGTCACTAGGTACCGAAGGTCTTCGTGCTTTCAAGTTGATAGCCAGTGTTCCCAAACTATTGTTATCCCATCTGACTATATGTGACTCTTGTTGTGAGTTGTCAGCGTTGACCACATGAAGTTGAATATGGTCAGTGACATATGCATACTTTGGTTGGTCACTCTGCATGATAGCCACACTGTGCCACTACATATTGAAGGTCTTTGTACTTGCTAATTGATAACTAGTGTTCACAAACCATTGTTTCCCCCTCTGACCATTTGTGACTTGTGTTATGAGTTGTCAACGTTGATCACACTTGGCAGATTTCTTTGGTCAAAGGCAGTACATATGCCTACTTTCGTCGGTCGTGGTGCATGGTAGCCACACCGTGCTACGACTTATTGAAGGTCATTGTACTTGCTAGTTAGAAACTAAAATTCCGAAAGCATTGTTTCCCCTTCTGACCACTTGTGACTTGTGTTATGGGTTTTGAACATTGACAACCCACACTAAAATTCATTTGTCATGGTGAATGACACATGCCCAGTTTGGTTGTTCGGTGTGCATAGTAGCCACACCGTGCCAAAACGTATTGAAGTTCGTTGTCCTTTCTAGTCCATACATAGGGTTCCCAAACCATTGTCTCTCCCTCTGGCCATTTGTGACTCGTGTTATGAGTTGTCAATGTTAACCACACATTATGGACTTCTTTGGTCATAGACAGCGACATATGCATCCTTTGGTTGGTCACTGTGCACACTAGCCACATCGTGCCACTACTTGTTGAAGGTATTTGTACTTGTCAGTTGATAACTAGTGTTCCCAGTCCAGTGTTCCCCCCCTCTGACCATTTGTGACTCGTGTGTTGAGTTTTCAACATTGACCACACACTGTGCAACTCTTTTGGTCATGGTTAGTGACATATGCCTACTTTTGTTTGTCACTGTACATGGTTGCCATGCCGGGTCACTACGTACTGAAGATATTTGTGCTTTCTAGTTGATAACCAGTGTTCTCAGACCATTGTTACCCTTTCTGACTATCAGTGACTCTTGTTGTAAGCTGTCAACGTTGACCACATGAAGTGAAATTCTTTGGTATTGGTCAGTGACATATGCATGCTTTGGTTGGTCACTGTGCATTGTAGCCACACTGTGCCACTACATATTGAAGGTCTTTGTACTTGCTAATCAATAACTAGTATTCACAAACCATTGTTTCTGCCTCTGTCCATTTGTGACCCGTGTTACGAGTTGTCAAAGTTGACCACACATAGTGACATACTTTGGTCATGGTCAGAGACACATGCCTACTTTGGTTGGTCACTGTACATGGTAACTACACCGTTCCACTACTTATTGAAGGTCCTTGTGCTTACTAGTTGATACACGGTGTTCCTAACCCATTTTTTCCCCATTTGACCATTTGTGACTTGTAGTATGAGTTTTCAACGTTGACCACACACAGCGGATTTCTTTGGTCAAAGGCAGTACATATGGCCGGTCATTGTGCATGGTAGTCATACCGTGCTACTACTTATTCAAGGTTGTTGAACTTGCTACTTGAAATCTAATATTCCGAAACCATTGTTCCCCCCTCTGACCATTTGTAACTCGTGTTATGGGTTGTGAACGATGACCACCCACAATGAAATTCTTTGGTAATGGTCTTTGACATATGTTTAGATTGGTTGTTCGGTGTGCATTGTAGCCACACCGTTCCACTACTTATTGAAGTTATTTGTCCTTTCTAGTCAATACATAGTGTTCCCAAACAATTGTCTCTCCCTCCGACCATTTGTTACTCGTATCATGAGTTTGTGTTGACAATGTTGACCACACATAGTGGACTTCTTTGGTCATAGTCAGTAACGTATGCATCCTTTGGTTGGTCAATGTGCATGCTAGCCACACCGTGCCACTACTTGTTGAAGGTCTTTGTACTTGCTAGTTGATAACTAGTGTTCAAAAACCATTGTTTCCCCCCTTCTAACCATTTTTGACTCCTATTACGAGTTTTCAACCTTGACCACACACTGTGAAACTCTTGTGGTCATGGTTAGTGGCATATGCCTACTTTGGTTTGTCACTGTACATGGTTACCACGCTGGGTCACTATGTACTAAAGGTATTTGTGCTTTCTAGTTGATAGTCAATGTTCTCAAATCATTGTTACTCCCTCTGACTATCTGTGACTCTTGTTCTGAGTTGTCAACGTTGACCACATGAAGTGAAATGTTTTGGTGATGGTCAGTGACATATGCATACTTTGGTTGGTCACTGTGCATGGTAGCCACACTGTGCCACTACATGTTGCAGGTCTTTGTACTTGCTAATCGATAACAAGTATTCACAAACTATTGTTTCCCCCTCTGTCCATTTGTGACTCGTGTTATGAGTTGTCAAAGTTGACCACACATAGTGACATGCTTCGGTCATGGTCAGTGACACATGCCTACTTTGGTTGGTCATTGTACATGGTAGCTACACCTAGCCACTACTTATTGAAGGTCCTTGTGATTTCTAGTTGATACCTGGTGTTCCCAACCCATTGTTTCCCCATCTGACCATTTGTGACTCGTATTATGAGTTTTCAACGTTTACCACACACAACGGATCTTTTTCATTCAGGGCAGGGCATATGCCTACTTTGGTCGGTCATTGTGCATGGTAGCCACACCGTCCTACTACTTATTGAAGGTCGTTGTACTTGCTAGTTGACAACTAATATTCCCACACCATTGTTTCTCCCTCTGACCATTTGTGACTCGTGTTATGGATTGTGAATGATGACCACCCTTACTAAAACTCTTTGGTCATGGTCAGTGACATATGCCTAGTTTGGTTGTTTGGTGTGCATAGTAGCCACAACGCACCACTACTCATTGAAGTTTGATGTCCTTTCTAGTCAATACATAGTGTTCCCAAACCATTGTCCTCCCTCTGACCATTTGTGACTCGTGTTATGAGTTTGTGTTGTCAATGTTGACCACACACAGTGGACTTCTTTGGTCATAGTCAGGGACGTATGCGTACTTTAGTTGGTCACTATGCACCCTAGCCACACCGTGCCTATACTTGTTGAAGGTCTTTGTACTTGCTAGTTGATAACTAAGGTTTCCAACCCATTGTTTCCCCCCTCTGACCATTTGTGACTTGTGTTATGAGTTTTCAACGTTGGCCACACACTGTGAAACTCTTTTCGTCATGCTTAGTGGCATATGCCTACTTTGGTTTGTCACTATGCACGATTGCCACGCCGTGTCACTACGTACTGAAGGTCTTTGTGCTTTCTAGTTCATAAGCAGTGTTCCCAAACCATTATTACCTCCTCTGACTATCTTTGACTCCTGTTGTGAGTTGTCAGCGTTGACCGCATGAAGTGAAATTCTTTGTTCATGGTCAATGACATATGCATGCTTTGGTTGGTCACTGTGCATGGTAGCCACACTGTGCCACTACATGTTGAAGGTTTTTGTACCTCCTTGTTGATAACTAGAGTTCACAAACCCCTGTTTTCCCCTCTGACCATTTGTGACTCCTGTTATGAGTTGTCAAAGTTGACCACACATAGTGACATTCTTTGGCTATGGTCAGTGTGACATGCCTACTTTGGTTGGTCATTGTACAGGGTAGCCACACCATGGCACTACTTATTGAAGGTCCTTGTGCTTGATAGTTGATACATGGTGTTCCCAAACCATTGTTTCCCCCTCTGACCACTCATGACTCGTATCATGAGTTTTCAATGTTGACCTCACAGAGCAGATTTCTTTGGTCAAAGGCAGTACATATGCCTATTTTGATCGGTCATTCTTCATGGTAGCCACACCGTGCTACTACTTATTGAAGTTCGTTGTTTTTGCTAGTTGAAAACAAATATTCCAAAACCATTGCTTCCCCCTCTGACCATTTGTGACTCATGTTATGGGTTGTGAACGTTGACCACCCATACTGAAATCGTTTTGTCATGGTCAGTGACATATGCCTAGTTTGGTCGTTTGATGTGCATAGTAGCCACATCGTGCCACTACTTATTGAATTTCTTTGTCCTTTCTAGTCCATACATAGGGTTCCAAAACCATTGTCTCTCCCTCTGACCATTGGTGACTCGTGTTATGAGTTGTCAATGTTGGCATATGCCTGCTTTGGTTTGTCACTATACATGATTGCCACGCCGTGTCACTACATACTGAAGGTCTTTGTGCTTTCAAGTTCATAGCCAGTGTTCCCAACCCATTGACACCCCCCCAGACTATCTGTGACTATTGTTGTGAGTTGTCAACGTAAACCACATGAAGTGAAGCTCTTTGGTCATGGTTAGTGACATATACATACTTTGGCTGTTCACTGTGCATGGTAGCCAAACTGTGCCACTATAGACTCAAGGTCTTTGTACTTGTTAATCAATAACTAGTATTCACAAACCATTTTTTCTACCTCTGACCACTTGTGACTCGTGTTATGGGTTGTGAAAGTTGACCACACATAGTGACATTGTTTGGTCATGGTCAGTGAGACATGCCTACTTTGGTTGGTCATTGTACATGGTAGCCATGCCATGCTTTTACTTATTGAAGGTCCTTGTGCATGCAAGTTGATACATGGTGTTCCCAAACCATTCTTTCCCCATCTGACCATTTTTGACTCATATTATGAATTGTCAACGTTGACCACATACAGCGGATTTCTTTGGTCAAAGGCAATACATATGCCTACATTGGTCGGTCATTGTGCAGAGTAGCTACATCGTGCTACTACGTATTGAAGGTCATTGTACTTGCTAGTTGAAAACTAGTATTCCAAAACCATTTTATCCGCTCTCCGACCATTTGTGACTCGTGATATGGGTTGGGAACGTTGACCACCCATACTGAAATTCTTTGGTCATGGTCACTGACATATGCCTAGTTTGGTTGTTTGGCGTGCATAGTAGCCACACCGTGCCACTACGTATTGAAGTTATTTGTTCTTCTAGTTGATACATAGGGTTCCCAAACCATTGTCTCTCCCTCTGACCATTTGTGACTCCTGTTATGAGTTGTCGATGTTGACCACACAAAGTGGATTTCTTTGGTCAAAGTCAGTGATGTATGCATCCTTTGGTTGGTCATTGCGCACGCTAGCCACACTGTGCAACTAAATGTTCAAGGTCTTTGTACTTGCTAGTTGATAACTAGTCCTCTTAACCCATTGTTTCCCCCTCTGACCATTTGTGACTCGTGTTATGAATTTCAACATTGACCACACACTGTGAAATTGTTTTGGTCATGGTTAGTGGCATATGCCTACTTTGGTTTGCTACTATACATGGTTGCCACGCTGTGTCACTATGTACAGAAGGTCTTTGTGCTTTCTAGTTGATAGCCTGTGTTCCCAAACCATTGTTACCCCCACTGACTATCTGTGACTCTTGTTGTAAGTTGTCAACGTTGACCACATGAAGTAAAGTTCTTTGGCCATGGTCAGTGACATATGCATACTTTGGTTGGTCACTGTACATCGAGCCACACTGTGCCATTACATATTGAAGGTCCTTGTACTTTCTTGTCGATAACTAGTATTCCTAATTCATTGCTTCCCCCTCTGACCATGTTTGACTCATGTTATGAGTTGTCAAAGTTGACCACACATTGTGACATTCTTTGGTCATGGTCAGTGACACATGCCTACTTTGGTTTGTCATTGTTCATGGTAGCCACACTGTGCCACTACTTATTGAAGGTCGTTGTGCTTGCTAGTTGATACCTTGTGTTTCCAAACCATTGTTCCCCCCTCTGACCATTTGTGACTCATCGTATGAGTTGTCAACGTTGACCACACACAGCGGATTTCTTAGGTCAAAGGCAGTACATATGCCTACATTGGTCGGTCATTGTGCATGGTAGCCACACCTTGCTACTACGTATTGAAGGTCATTGTACTTGCTAGTTAAAAACTGATCTTCCGAAACCATTTTTTCCCCTTCTAACCGTTTGTGACTCGTGATATGGGTGGGGAACGTTGACCACCCATACTAAAATTCTTTGGTCGTGGTCAGTGACTTATGCCTAGTTTGCTTGTTTGGCGTGCATAGTAGCCACACCGTGTCACTTTGTATTGAAGTTATTTGTCCTTCCAGTCAATACATGGGGTTCCCAAAACATTGTCTCTCCCTCTGACCATTTGTGACTCGTGTTATGAGTTGTCGATGTTGACCACACATAGTGGATTTCTTTGGTCAAAGTCGGTGACGTATGCATCCTTTGGTTGATCATTGTGTACGCTAGCCACACTGTGCAACAACTTGTTGAAGGTCTTTGTACTTTCTAGTTGATGACTAGTGTTCCCAACCCGTTTTTTCCCCCTCTGACCATTTGTGACTCGTGTTATGAGTTTCAACGTTGACCACACACTGTGAAATTTTTTTCGTCATGGTTAGTGGCATATGCCTATTTTGGTTTGCCACTGTACATGGTTGCCGCGCCGTGTCACTACGTACTGAAGGTCTTTGTGCTTTCTAGTTGATAGCCAGTGTTCTTAGACCATTGCTACCCCTCAGAATATCTGTGGCGGTTGTTGTGAGTTGTGAACGTTGACCATATGAAGTGAAACTATTTGGTCATGGTTAGTGACATGCATACATTGGTTGGAAACTGTGCATGGTAGCCACGCTGTGCCACTACATATTGAAGGTCTTTGTACTTGCTAATCAATAAAGAGTATTCACAAACCATTGTTTTCCCCTCTGTTCATTTGTGACTCGTGTTATGAGTTGTCAAAGTTGACCACACTTAGTGACATGCTTTGGTCATGGTCAATGACACATGCCTACTTTGGTTGGTCATTGTATATGGTAGCTACACCGTGCCACTAATTATTATTGTTCCTTGTGCTTGCTAGTTGATACCTGGTGTTCCCAACCCATTGTTTCCCCCTGTGGCCATTTATGACTCGTATTATGAGTTTTCAACGTTGACCACACACAGCGTATTTCTTTGGTCAAAGGCAGTACATATGCCTACTTTGTTTGGTTGTTGTGCATGGTAGCCACACCGTGCTACTACTTATTGAACGCCGTGGTACTTGCTAGTTGAAAACTTATATTCAGAAACCATATTTTCCCCTTCTGACCATTTGCGACTCGTGTTATGGGTTGTGAACGTTGACCACCCATACTTCAATTCTTTGGTCATGGTCAGTGACATATGCCTAGTTTGGTTGTTCGGTGTGCATAGTAGCCACACCGTGCCGCTAGTTATTGAAGTTCTTTGTCCTTTCTAGTCAATACATAGTGTTCCCAAACCATTGTCTCTCCCTTTGACCATTTGTGACTCTTGTTATGAGTTTGTGGTCTCAATGTTGACCACACATTATGGGCTTCTTTGGTCATAGTTAGTGACATATGCATCCTTTGGTTGGTCACTGTGCACGCTAGGCACACCATGCCACTTCTTGTTGAAGGTCTTTGTACTTGCTAGTTGATAACTAGTGTTCCCAACCCATTGTTTCCCCCCTCTGACCATTCGTGACTCGTGTTGTGAGTTGTCAATGTTGACCACACACTGTGAAATTCTTTTCGTCATGGTTAGTGGCATATGCTTACTTTGGTTTGTCATTGTACAAAATTTCAACGCCGTGTCACTACATACTGAAGATCTTTGTGCTTTCAAGTTCATAGCCAGTGTTCACAAACCATTACTCCGAGTTGTTGCAAGTGATTGCGAGTAGTTGCGAGTGGTTGCGACTGGTTGTGAGTTTTTATGAGTGGTTGCGGTTGGTTGCGAGTGGTTGCGACTGGTTGTGAGTTTTTATGAGTGGTTGCGGTTGGTTGCGAGTGGTTGCGACTGGTTGTGAGTTTTTATGAGTGGTTGCGGTTGGTTGCGAGTGGTTGCGACTGGTTGTGAGTTTTTATGAGTGGTTGCGGTTGGTTGCGAGTGGTTGCGACTGGTTGTGAGTTTTTATGAGTGGTTGCGGTTGGTTGCGAGTGGTTGCGACTGGTTGTGAGTTTTTATGAGTGGTTGCGGTTGGTTGCGAGTGGTTGCGACTGGTTGTGAGTTTTTATGAGTGGTTGCGGTTGGTTGCGAGTGGTTGCGACTGGTTGTGAGTTTTTATGAGTGGTTGCGGTTGGTTGCGAGTGGTTGCGACTGGTTGTGAGTTTTTATGAGTGGTTGCGGTTGGTTGCGAGTGGTTGCGACTGGTTGTGAGTTTTTATGAGTGGTTGCGGTTGGTTGCGAGTGGTTGCGACTGGTTGTGAGTTTTTATGAGTGGTTGCGGTTGGTTGCGAGTGGTTGCGACTGGTTGTGAGTTTTTATGAGTGGTTGCGGTTGGTTGCGAGTGGTTGCGACTGGTTGTGAGTTTTTATGAGTGGTTGCGGTTGGTTGCGAGTGGTTGCGACTGGTTGTGAGTTTTTATGAGTGGTTGCGGTTGGTTGCGAGTGGTTGCGACTGGTTGTGAGTTTTTATGAGTGGTTGCGGTTGGTTGCGAGTGGTTGCGACTGGTTGTGAGTTTTTATGAGTGGTTGCGGTTGGTTGCGAGTGGTTGCGACTGGTTGTGAGTTTTTATGAGTGGTTGCGGTTGGTTGCGAGTGGTTGCGACTGGTTGTGAGTTTTTATGAGTGGTTGCGGTTGGTTGCGAGTGGTTGCGACTGGTTGTGAGTTTTTATGAGTGGTTGCGGTTGGTTGCGAGTGGTTGCGACTGGTTGTGAGTTTTTATGAGTGGTTGCGGTTGGTTGCGAGTGGTTGCGACTGGTTGTGAGTTTTTATGAGTGGTTGCGGTTGGTTGCGAGTGGTTGCGACTGGTTGTGAGTTTTTATGAGTGGTTGCGGTTGGTTGCGAGTGGTTGCGACTGGTTGTGAGTTTTTATGAGTGGTTGCGGTTGGTTGCGAGTGGTTGCGACTGGTTGTGAGTTTTTATGAGTGGTTGCGGTTGGTTGCGAGTGGTTGCGACTGGTTGTGAGTTTTTATGAGTGGTTGCGGTTGGTTGCGAGTGGTTGCGACTGGTTGTGAGTTTTTATGAGTGGTTGCGGTTGGTTGCGAGTGGTTGCGACTGGTTGTGAGTTTTTATGAGTGGTTGCGGTTGGTTGCGAGTGGTTGCGACTGGTTGTGAGTTTTTATGAGTGGTTGCGGTTGGTTGCGAGTGGTTGCGAATGGTTGCGAGTGGCTGCGAGTGGTTGCGAGTGCTTGCAAGTGGTTGCAAGTGGTTGCGAGTGGTTGCGGGTGGTTGCGAGTGGTTGCGAGTGGTTGGGAGTGATTGTAAGTGGTCGCAAGTGGTTGCGTATGGTTGCGAGTGGTTGTAAGTGGTTGTGAGTGGTTGCAAGTGGTCGGAACCACTCGCGAGCGGTTGCGAGTGGTTGCGAGTGATTTTGTGTGGTTGCAAGTGGTTGCAAATGGTTGCGCATGGTTGCGAGTGGTTGCGAGTGGTAGCGAGTGGATGCGAGTGGTTGCGATTGGTTGAGAGTGGTTGTGAGTGGTTACCAGTGGTTTGCAAGTGGTTGCGGGTGGTGGCGAGTCGTTGCGACTGGTTGTGAGTTGTTGCGAAAGAATACAAGTGGTTGCCAGTGGTTGCAAGTGGTTGCCACTGGTTGCAAATGGTTGCGAGTGGTTGCAAGTGATTGCAAATGGTTGCGAGTGGTTACGAGTGGTTGTTAGTGGTTATAAGTGGTTGCGAGTGGTTGCGAGTGGTTGCGAGTGGTTTTGAGTGGTTACGAGTGGTTGCAAGAGATTGCAAGTGGCTGCCAGTGGTTGCGAGTGGTTGCGAGTGTTGGAAGTGCTTGCGAGTGGTTGCGAGTGGTTGCGAGTGGTTGCGAGTGGTTGCGAGTGGTTGCGAGTGGTTGCGAGTGGTTGCGAGTGGTTGCTAGTGGTTGCGAGTGGTTGCTAGTGGTTGTGAGTGGTTGCGATTCGTTGCAAGTGGTTGCAAGTGGTTGCGAGTGGTTGCGGGTGGTTGCGAGTGGTTGCGAGTGGTTGGGAGTGATTGTAAGTGGTCGCAAGTGGTTGCATATGGTTGCGAGTGGTTGTAAGTGGTTGTGAGTGGTTGCAAGTGGTCGGAACCACTCGCGAGCGGTTGCGAGTGGTTGCGAGTGATTTTGTGTGGTTGCAAGTGGTTGCGAATGGTTGCGCATGGTTGCGAGTGGTTGCGAGTGGTAGCGAGTGGATGCGAGTGGTTGCGATTGGTTGAGAGTGGCTGTGAGTGGTTACCAGTGGTTTGCAAGTGGTTGCGGGTGGTGGCGAGTCGTTGCGACTGGTTGCGAGTTGTTGCGAAAGAATACAAGTGGTTGCCAGTGGTTGCAAGTGGTTGCCACTGGTTGCAAATGGTTGCGAGTGGTTGCAAGTGATTGCAAATGGTTGCGAGTGGTTGCGAGTGGTTACGAGTGGTTGTGAGTGGTTATAAGTGGTTGCGAGTGGTTGCGAGTGGTTGCGAGTGGTTCTGAGTGGTTACGAGTGGTTGCAAGAGATTGCAAGTGGCTGCCAGTGGTTGCGAGTGGTTGCGAGTGTTGGAAGTGCTTGCGAGTGGTTGCGAGTGGTTGCGAGTGGTTGCAAGTGGTTGCAAGTGGTTGCAAGTGGTTGCGAATGGTTGCGAGTGGCTGCGAGCGGTTGTGAGTGGTTGGGAGTGGTTGGGAGTGGTTGCACGTTTTTGCAAGAGGTTGCGAGTTGTTGCAAGTGGTTGCGAGTGGTTGCAAGTGGTTGCAAGTGGTTGCGAGTGGTTGCAAGTGGTTGCGAGTGGTTGTGAGTGGTTGTGAGTGGTTACAAATGGTTGCGAGTGGTTGCGAGTGGTTTCTAGTGGTTGCCTGCAGTTGCAAGTGGTTGCAAGTGGTTGCAAGTGGTTGTAAGAGGTTGCGAGTGGTTGTGAGTGGTTGCGAGTGGTTACAAGTGGTTTCGAGGGGTTGCAAGTCGTTGTGGGTGGTTGTCAGTGGTTGTCAGTGGTTGCAAGTGCTTGCAATTTGTTGTGAGTATTTGTGGGTGGTTGTGAGTGGTTTCAAGTGATTGTAAGTGGTTGTGAGTGGATACGAGTGGTGGCGAGTTCTTGCAAGTGGTTGCGAGTGGTTGCAAGTGGTTACAAGTAATTGCGAGTGGTTGCGAGCGGTTGGCAGTAGATTGAAGTCGTTGCGAGAGGTTGCGAGTGGTTGCGGGTTGCTGCGAGTTGTTGCGAGTGGTTGCGAGTGGTTGTCAGTGGTTGCGAGTGATTGCGTATGGTTGCGAGTGGTTGTGAGTGGTTGCGAGTGGTGGCGAGTGGTTGCTAGTGGTTGCGAGTGGTTGCTAGTGGTTGCAAATGGTTGCAAGTCGTTGTGAGTGATTGCGAGTGGTTGCAAGTGGTTGCAAGTGGTTGCGAGTGGTTGCAGGGGGTTGGGAGTGGTTGCGAGTGGTTGGGAGTGATTCTCAATGGTTGCAAGTGGTTTCGTATGGTTGCGAGTGGTTGCAAGTTGTTGTGAGTTGTTGCAAGTGGTCGGAACCACTCACGAGTGGTTCCCAGTGGTTGTGAGTGATTTTGTGTGGTTGCAAGTGGTTACGAGTGGTTGCGTATGCTGGCGAGTGGTTGCGGGTTGTAGCGAGTGGATGCGAGTGGTTGCGATTGGTTGAGAGTGGTTGTGAGTGATTACCAGTGGGTTGCAAGTGGTTGCGGGTGGTTGCGAGTGGTTGCGACTGGTTGTGAGTTGTTGGGAGTGGGTACGAGTGGTTGCAATTGGTTGCGAGTGGTTGCAAGTGGTTGCGATTGGTTGCGAGTAGTTGCGAGTGGTTGCAAGTGATTGCGAGTAGTTGCGAGTGGTTGCGAGTGGTTACGAGTGGTTGTGAGTGGTTCTGAGTGGTTGCGAGTGGTTGCGAGTGGTTGCGAGTGGTTGCAAGTGGTTACGAGTGGTTGCAAGAGATTGCGAGTGGTTGCCAGTGGTTGCGAGTGGCTGCGAGGGGCTCCGAGTGGTTACAAGAGGTTGTAATTGGTTGTGAGTGGTTGCAAATGGTTGCGAGTGGTTGTGAGTGGTTGCGAGTGATTGCGTATGGTTGCGAGTGGTTGTGAGTGGTTGCGAGTGGTGGCGAGTGGTTGCTAGTGGTTGCGAGTGGTTGCTAGTGGTTGCAAATGGTTGCGAGTCGTTGTGAGTGATTGCGAGTGGTTGCAAGTGGTTGCAAGTGGTTGCAAGTGGTTGCAGGTGGTTGAGAGTGGTTGCGAGTGGTTGGGAGTGATTCTCAATGGTTGCAAGTGGTTCCGTATGGTTGCGAGTGGTTGCAAGTTCTTGTGAGTTGTTGCAAGTGGTCGGAACCACTCACGAGTGGTTCCCAGTGGTTGCGAGTGATTTTGTGTGGTTGCAAGTGGTTACGAGTGGTTGCGTATGCTGGCGAGTGGTTGTGGGTTGTAGCCAGTGGATGCGAGTGGTTGCGATTGGTTGAGAGTGGTTGTGAGTGATTACCAGTGGGTTGCAAGTGGTTGCGGGTGGTTGCGAGTGGTTGCGACTGGTTGTGAGTTGTTGGGAGTGGGTACGAGTGGTTGCAATTGGTTGCAATTGGTTGCGAGTGGTTGCAAGTGGTTGCGATTGGTTGCGAGTAGTTGCGAGTGGTTGCAAGTGATTGCGAGTAGTTGCGAGTGGTTGCGAGTGGTTAGGAGTGGTTGTGAGTGGTTCTGAGTGGTTGCGAGTGGTTGCGAGTGGTTGCGAGTGGTTGCAAGTGGTTACGAGTGGTTGCAACAGATTGCGAGTGGTTGCCAGTGGTTGCGAGTGGCTGCGAGGGGCTCCGAGTGGTTACAAGAGGTTGTAATTGGTTGTGAGTGGTTGCAAATGGTTGCGAGTGGTTGTGAGTGATTTTGAGTGGTTGCAGGTGATTGCAAGTGGTTGCGA
Source organism: Penium margaritaceum (assembly GCA_023375785.1). Classification (NCBI taxonomy): domain Eukaryota; kingdom Viridiplantae; phylum Streptophyta; class Zygnematophyceae; order Desmidiales; family Peniaceae; genus Penium; species Penium margaritaceum. The sequence continues at coordinate 75,626 of SZWC01009122.1, forward strand.
GTGGTTGCGAGTCATTGTGAGTGGTTACGAGTGCTTGCAAGTGTTTGCAAGTGCTTGCAAGTGGTTGTGAGTGGTTGCGAGTGGTTGCGAGTGGTTACGAGTGGCTGCGAGTGGATGGGAGTTGTTCCGAGTGGTTGCGAGTGGTTGGGAATGGTTTAAAGTGGTTGCGAGTGGTTGGGAGTTGTTGCAAGTGGTTGTGAGTGGTTGCGAGTGGTTGCGAGTGGTTACGAGTGGCTGCGAGTGGATGGGAGTTGTTCCGAGTGGTTGCGAGTGGTTGGGAATGGTTTAAAGTGGTTGCGAGTGGTTGGGAGTTGTTGCAAGTGGTTGTGAGTGGTTGCGAGTGGTTGCGAGTGGTTACGAGTGGCTGCGAGTGGATGGGAGTTGTTCCGAGTGGTTGCGAGTGGTTGGGAATGGTTTAAAGTGGTTGCGAGTGGTTGGGAGTTGTTGCAAGTGGTTGTGAGTGGTTGCGAGTGGTTGCGAGTGGTTACGAGTGGCTGCGAGTGGATGGGAGTTGTTCCGAGTGGTTGCGAGTGGTTGGGAATGGTTTAAAGTGGTTGCGAGTGGTTGGGAGTTGTTGCAAGTGGTTGTGAGTGGTTGCGAGTGGTTGCGAGTGGTTACGAGTGGCTGCGAGTGGATGGGAGTTGTTCCGAGTGGTTGCGAGTGGTTGGGAATGGTTTAAAGTGGTTGCGAGTGGTTGGGAGTTGTTGCAAGTGGTTGTGAGTGGTTGCGAGTGGTTGCGAGTGGTTACGAGTGGCTGCGAGTGGATGGGAGTTGTTCCGAGTGGTTGCGAGTGGTTGGGAATGGTTTAAAGTGGTTGCGAGTGGTTGGGAGTTGTTGCAAGTGGTTGTGAGTGGTTGCGAGTGGTTGCGAGTGGTTACGAGTGGCTGCGAGTGGATGGGAGTTGTTCCGAGTGGTTGCGAGTGGTTGGGAATGGTTTAAAGTGGTTGCGAGTGGTTGGGAGTTGTTGCAAGTGGTTGTGAGTGGTTGCGAGTGGTTGCGAGTGGTTACGAGTGGCTGCGAGTGGATGGGAGTTGTTCCGAGTGGTTGCGAGTGGTTGGGAATGGTTTAAAGTGGTTGCGAGTGGTTGGGAGTTGTTGCAAGTGGTTGTGAGTGGTTGCGAGTGGTTGCGAGTGGTTACGAGTGGCTGCGAGTGGATGGGAGTTGTTCCGAGTGGTTGCGAGTGGTTGGGAATGGTTTAAAGTGGTTGCGAGTGGTTGGGAGTTGTTGCAAGTGGTTGTGAGTGGTTGCGAGTGGTTGCGAGTGGTTACGAGTGGCTGCGAGTGGATGGGAGTTGTTCCGAGTGGTTGCGAGTGGTTGGGAATGGTTTAAAGTGGTTGCGAGTGGTTGGGAGTTGTTGCAAGTGGTTGTGAGTGGTTGCGAGTGGTTGCGAGTGGTTACGAGTGGCTGCGAGTGGATGGGAGTTGTTCCGAGTGGTTGCGAGTGGTTGGGAATGGTTTAAAGTGGTTGCGAGTGGTTGGGAGTTGTTGCAAGTGGTTGTGAGTGGTTGCGAGTGGTTGCGAGTGGTTACGAGTGGCTGCGAGTGGATGGGAGTTGTTCCGAGTGGTTGCGAGTGGTTGGGAATGGTTTAAAGTGGTTGCGAGTGGTTGGGAGTTGTTGCAAGTGGTTGTGAGTGGTTGCGAGTGGTTGCAAGTGGTTGCGATTGGTTGGGAGTGGTTGCGAGTGGTTGCGAGTGGTTGCGAGTGGTTGCGAGTGGTTGCAAGTTGTTACAGTTTGTTTCTAGTGATTGCGAATGGTTGCGAGTGGTTGCGAGTGGTTGCGAGTGGTTGCAAGTTGTTACAAGTTGTTGGAAGTGATTGCGAGTGGTCGGAGTGATTGCAAGTGGATGTGAAGGTTGCGATTGGTTGCAAGTAGTTGTGAGGGGTTGCAAGTGGTTACAAGTGTTTGCGATTTGTTACAAGTAGTTGCGAGTGGTTTCGAGTGGTTGCAAGGAGTTGCGAGTGGTTACGAGTGGTTGCAAGTGGTTGCGATTGGTTGTGAGTGGTTTTGAGAGGTTGCGAGTGGCTGCAACTGATTGCGAGTGGTTGCGAGTGGTTGTGAGTTGTTGCGAGTCCTTCCGAGTGGTTGTTAGTGGTTGCAAGTGGTTACGAATTGTTGTACGAGGTTACAAGTGGTTACAAGTGGTTGCGAGTGGTTGGGAGTGGTTGCGAGTGGTTGCAAGAGGTTGCAAGTGGTTGCGACTGCTTGCAAGTGATAGGGAGAGGTTGCGAGTTGTTGTGAGTGGTTGCAAGTTGTTGCGAGTTGTTGTGAGTGGTCACATCACTCGCAACCACTCGCAACCACTCGCAACCACTCGCAACCACTTGCAACCACTTTTAACCAATCGCAACCACTCACAACCACTTGCAACCACTCGCAACCACTCCTAACCACTCGCAACCACTCGCAACCACTCGCAACTGCTTGCAACCACTCGTAATCACATGCAACCACTTGCAACCACTCGCAACCACTCGGAACCACACGCAACCACTTGTAACCACTCGCAACCACTTACAACAACTCGCAATCAATTACAACCACTCACAACTATTGGGAACCATTCGCAACCACTTGCAACCACTCGCAACCACTTGCATGCACTCCCAACCAATCACAACCACTCGTAACCACTTGCAATGACTCTCAACCACTTGCAACCACTTGCAACCACTTACAACCACTTGTAACCACTCGCAACCACTCGCAACCACTGGCAACCACTTGTTACCACTTGTAACCACTTGCAACCACTCGTACTTGCAACCTCTCACAACCACTCGCAACTACACGCAACCACTCACAACCACTCGCAACCACTCACAACCATTTGCAACCACTCGCAACTACTCTCAACCACTCGCAATCACTTACAACCACTTGTAACCACTCGCAACCACT
>SZWC01009122.1:78716-93186 GCA_023375785.1 Penium margaritaceum
CACTCGCAACCACTTGCAACCATTCGCAACCACTTGCAACCACTCGCAACAACTTGCAACTACTTGCAACAACTCACAACCAATGGCTACCACTTGGAACCACTTGCAACCAGTCACAACCACTCACAACCACTCAAAACCACTCACAACCACTTGCAAGCACTTGTAACCACTGGCAACCACTCACAACCACTCACAACCACTTACAACCACTCGCCACCACTTGCAACCACTTGTAATCTCTCGCAACCACTCACAATCACTTGCAACAACTCCCAACCACTCGCAACCACTTTAAACCATTCCCAACCACTCGCAACCACTCGGAACAACTCCCATCCACTCGCAGCCACTCGTAACCACTCGCAACCACTCGCAACCACTTTAAACCATTCCCAACCACTCGCAACCACTCGGAACAACTCCCATCCACTCGCAGCCACTCGTAACCACTCGCAACCACTCGCAACCACTTCCAACCACACAAAGCCACTCACAACCACTCACAATCACTTGCAAGCACTCGCAACCATTTGCAACCACTCGCAACAACACACAACCTCTGGCGACCACTTGCAACCACTCGCAACCACTCATAACCACTTGCAGCCATTCGTAACCACTCGCAACCACTTCCAACCACTTGCAACCACTCGCAACCACTTGCAACCACTCGCAACCACAAGCAACCACTGGCAACCACTCGCAACCACTTGCAACCACTCGCAACCGCTCACAACAACTCGTAACCACTCGCAACTACTCGCAACCACTCGCATCCACTTGCAACTACTAGCAACCACTAACAACCACTCGCAACCACTCACAATCACTCGCAATGACTCGCAGCCACTTGCAACAACTGGCAACCACTCGCAATCACTCGCAACCAATCCCAAACACTCGCAACCACTCCCAGCCACTCACAACCACTCGCTCCCACTCGCAACCACTTGTAACCACTTGAACTACTCCCAACCACTCCCAACCACTCGCAACCACTCCCAACCACTCGCAACCACTGGAAAACACTCACAAGTACTCCCAACCACTCGCAACCACTCACAACCACTCGCAACCACTCACAACCACCTGCAATCAATTGCAACCACTCGAAATCACTTGCAACCTCTGGCAACAACTTGCAATCACTCCCAACCATTCGCAACCATTTGCAGCCACTCGCAACCACTCGTAACTACTCGCAACCACTCCCAACCACTCGCAACCACTTCCAACCACTTGCAACCACTTGCAACCACTCTCAACCAAGCGTAACCACTCGCAACTACTCGTAACCACTCGCAACCACTTGGAACCACTTGCCAGCACTTACAACAACTCACAACTACTCGCAACCACTCGCAACTACTCAGAACCACTCCCAACCCCTCGTAACCACTGGCAACCACTCACAACCACTCACAACCACTTGCAACCACTCGCAACCACTCGTAACCACTCAAAACCACTCGTGACCACTCGCACCCACTTCCAACCACTTGCGACCACTCGCAACTCCTCGCAACCACTCACAACCACTCGCAACCACTCGCAGCCACTCGTAACCACTTGCAACCAATGGCAACCACTTGCAACCACTCGCAACCACTCGCAACCACTCGCACCTACTTGCAACCACTCGCAACCACTCGCAACCACTCGCACCTACTTGCAACCACTCGCAACCACTCGCAACCACTCGCACCTACTTGCAACCACTCGCAACCACTCGCAACCACTCGCACCTACTTGCAACCACTCGCAACCACTCGCAACCACTCGCACCTACTTGCAACCACTCGCAACCACTCGCAACCACTCGCACCTACTTGCAACCACTCGCAACCACTCGCAACCACTCGCACCTACTTGCAACCACTCGCAACCACTCGCAACCACTCGCACCTACTTGCAACCACTCGCAACCACTCGCAACCACTCGCACCTACTTGCAACCACTCGCAACCACTCGCAACCACTCGCACCTACTTGCAACCACTCGCAACCACTCGCAACCACTCGCACCTACTTGCAACCACTCGCAACCACTCGCAACCACTCGCACCTACTTGCAACCACTCGCAACCACTCGCAACCACTCGCACCTACTTGCAACCACTCGCAACCACTCGCAACCACTCGCACCTACTTGCAACCACTCGCAACCACTCGCAACCACTCGCACCTACTTGCAACCACTCGCAACCACTCGCAACCACTCGCACCTACTTGCAACCACTCGCAACCACTCGCAACCACTCGCACCTACTTGCAACCACTCGCAACCACTCGCAACCACTCGCACCTACTTGCAACCACTCGCAACCACTCGCAACCACTCGCACCTACTTGCAACCACTCGCAACCACTCGCAACCACTCGCACCTACTTGCAACCACTCGCAACCACTCGCAACCACTCGCACCTACTTGCAACCACTCGCAACCACTCGCAACCACTCGCACCTACTTGCAACCACTCGCAACCACTCGCAACCACTCGCACCTACTTGCAACCACTCGCAACCACTCGCAACCACTCGCACCTACTTGCAACCACTCGCAACCACTCGCAACCACTCGCACCTACTTGCAACCACTCGCAACCACTCGCAACCACTCGCACCTACTTGCAACCACTCGCAACCACTCGCAACCACTCGCACCTACTTGCAACCACTCGCAACCACTCGCAACCACTCGCACCTACTTGCAACCACTCGCAACCACTCGCAACCACTCGCACCTACTTGCAACCACTCGCAACCACTCGCAACCACTCGCACCTACTTGCAACCACTCGCAACCACTCGCAACCACTCGCAACCACTCGCAACCACTCGCAACCACTTGTAACCACTCACAACCACTCGCAACCACTCACAACCACTCGCAACCACTTGCAATCACTTGCACCTACTTGCAACCACTCGCAACAACTCGCAACCACTCGCAACCACTTGCAACCACTTACAACCAAATGCAACCACTCGCAACCACTGGCAACCACTGGCAACCACTCGCAACAACTTACAACCACTCGCAACAACTGGCATCCACTCGCAACCACTCGCAACCACTCACAACCAATTGTAACCACTCGCAACCACTCACAACTACTCGCAACCACTTGCAATCACTCGCAACAACTCGCAACAACTCGCAACCACTCGCAACCACTCTCAACCACTAGAAACCACCCACAAGCACTCAAAGCCACTGGCAATCACTCGCACTTGCAACCACTTGGTACCACTCGCAGCCACTTGCAGCCACTCGCAACCAATTGCCACCACTTGCAACCACTCGCAAGCACTTGCAACCACTCGCAACCACTTGTAACCTTTCACAACCACTCGCAACTACTCACAACCACTCGCATCCACTCGCAACCACTTGCCACCACTCGCAACCACTCACAAGCATACGCAACCACTTGCACCTACTCGTAACTACTGGCAACCACACAAAACTACTCCCAACCTCTCACAATCACTTGCAACCACTGCCAACTACTCGGAACAACTCGCAACCACTCGCAACCACTAACAACCACTCGCAAGCACTCGTGACCATCCGCAACCACTTGCATCCACTCGCAACCACTTGCAACCACTTGTAACCACTTGCAACCACTCGCAACCACTCGCAGCCACTTGCAAGCACTTGCAATCACTTGCAAATTCTCATAACCACTCACAACCACTCGCAACCACCCACAAATACTCACAACCAGTCGCAACCACTCGCAACCATTCACAGCCAATCGCAACCACTCGCAACCACTCAGAGCCACTTGCAACAACACGCAACCATTTGCAACCACTCACAATAACTCGCAACCACTCGCAACCACTTGCAACCACTCGCTACCACTCGCATCGACTCGCAACCACTCACAACCACTCGCAACCACTGGCAGCCAGTGGCACTTGCAACCACTCGGAACCACTCGCAGCCACTTGCAACCACTCGCAACCACTCGCAATCACTTGCACCATTCGCAACCAATTGCAACCACTTGCAACCACTCGCAAGCACTTGTAACCACTTGAAACCACTCGTATCCACTCACAACCTCTTGCAACCACTCGCAACCACTCGCTACCACTCGCAACCACTTGCAACCACTCACAGACAGTCGCAACCACTCGCAACCACTTGCAACCACTCGCAAGCACTTGTAACCACTTGAAACCACTCGTATCCACTCACAACCTCTTGCAACCACTCGCAACCACTCGCTACCACTCGCAACCACTTGCAACCACTCACAGACAGTCGCAACCACTCGCAACCGCTTCCCACCACTTCCAACCACTCGCAACCACACGCAACCACTCGCACCCACTCACAATTACTCGCAACCACACAAAACCACTCCCAACCTCCTACATCCACATGCAACCACTCCCAACCACTCGCAATCACTCGCAAACACTCACAACCACTCCCAACCACTCGCAAGGACTCATGACTACTCGTGACCACTTGCAACCACTGGCAACCACTCGCAACCAATCGCAACCGCTCGCAACCATCCGCAACCACTCGCAACCACTCGCAACCACTTGCAACCACTTACAACCACTCACAAGCACTCACAACCACTCACAACCACACACAACCACTCGCAACTACTCGCAACCACACGCAACTACTTGCAACCACTCGCAACTACTCGCAACCACTCGCAACCACTCAAAATCACTTGCAACCACTCGCAACCACTCGCAACTACTCGCAACCACTCGCAACCACTCAAAATCACTTGCAACCACTCGCAACCACTCACAACCACTCGCAACCACCTGCAAGAACTCGCAACCACTCCCAACCACTCGCAACCACTTGCAACAACTCGCAGCCACTCCCAACAACTTGCAACCACTCGAAACCACTCGCAACTACTCGCAACCACTTGTAACCAATCGCGACGACTTGCAACCACTTGCGACTACTCGCAACAACTTCGGACCTCTCGCAACCACTCGCAACCACTCACAACTACTCGCAACCACTCGCAACCAGTCACAGCCACTCGCAACCACTCACGGCCACTTGCAACCACTCTCAATCACTCGCATTCACTTGCAACCACTCGTAATCACTTGCAACCACTCGCAACCACTCGCAACCACTTGCAACCACGCAGAACCACTTGCAACAACTCGCAACCACTTGCAACCACTCACAACCATGCGCAACCACTCGCAACCACTCGCAACAACTCGCAACCTCTTGCAACCACTCACAACCACTCGCAACTGCTCGCAACCACTCGCAACCACTTGCAACCACGCAGAACCACTTGCAACAACTCGCAACCACTTGCAACCACTCGCAACCTCTCGCAACCACTTGCAACCACTTAGAACCACTTGCAACAACTCGCAACCACTTGCAACCACTCGCAACCTCTCGCAACCACTTGCAACCACTTAGAACCACTTGCAACAACTCGCAACCACTTGCAACCACTCGCAACCTCTCGCAACCACTTGCAACCACTTAGAACCACTTGCAACAACTCGCAACCACTTGCAACCACTCGCAACCTCTCGCAACCACTTGCAACCACTTAGAACCACTTGCAACAACTCGCAACCACTTGCAACCACTCGCAACCACTTGCAACCACGCAGAACCACTTGCAACAACTCGCAACCACTCGCAACCACTCGCAACCACTGGCAACCACTCGCACTTGCAACCAATCGGAATCACTCACAGCCACTCGCAACCACTCGTACCCACTCGCAACCACTTGCAACCACTCACAACCACTCGCAACCACTCGCAACCACATGCAACCACTCACAAGCACTGGCAACCACTCCCAACCACTTGCCACCACTCGCAACCACTCGCAACCATACGCAACCACTTCCACCTACTCACAACCACTCGCAACCACACAAAACCAGTCCCAACCTCTCACAACCACTTGCAACCACTCCCAACAACTCGCAACCACTCGCAACGACTCACAAACACTCGCAACAACTCGCAAGCACTCGTGACCACTGGCCACCACTTGCAACCACTCACAACCACTCGCAACTGCTCGCAACCACTCGCAACCGCTTGTAACCACTCGTAACCAATCGCAACCACTCGCAACAACTCGCAAGCACTCGTGACCACTGGCCACCACTTGCAACCACTCACAACCACTCGCAACTGCTCGCAACCACTCGCAACCGCTTGTAACCACTCGTAACCAATCGCAACCACTCGCAACCACTCACAAGCACTATCAGCCACTGGCAATCACTCGCACTTGCAACCACTTGGAACCACTCGCAACCACTTGCAGCCACTCGCAACCCATTGCCACCACTTGCAACCACTCGCAAGCAATTGCAACCACTCGCAACCACTCACAACCGTTCGCAACCACTCCCAACCACTTGCCACCACTCGCAGCCACTCACAACCATACGCAACCATTAGCACCCACTCGCAACTACTCGCAACCACACAAAACCACTCCCAACCTCTCATAACCACCTGCAACCACTCCCAACTACTCGCAACCACTCGCAACCAGCCGCAACCACTAACAACCACTCGCAAGCACTCGTGACCATTCGCGACCGCTTGCAACCACTCGCAACCACTTGCAACCACTCGTAACCACCCGCAACCTATCGCAACCAGTCGCAGCCACTTGCAACCACTTGCAATCACCTGCAACCTCTCACAACCACTCACAACCACTCGCAACCACGGGGAGCCAATCGCACTTGCAACCACTCCGAACCACCCGCAGCCACTTGCAACCACTTGCAACCACTCCCAACCACTCGCAACCACTTGCAACCACTTGCAACCACTTGCAACAACTCGCAACCACTTGCAACCACTCGCACCCACTTTCAATCACTTGCAACAACTCGCAACCACTTGCAACCACTCGCACCCACTTTCAATCACTTGCAACAACTCGCAACCACTTGCAACCACTCGCACCCACTTTCAATCACTTGCAACAACTCGCAACCACTTGCAACCACTCGCACCCACTTTCAATCACTTGCAACAACTCGCAACCACTTGCAACCACTCGCACCCACTTTCAATCACTTGCAACAACTCGCAACCACTTGCAACCACTCGCACCCACTTTCAATCACTTGCAACAACTCGCAACCACTTGCAACCACTCGCACCCACTTTCAATCACTTGCAACAACTCGCAACCACTTGCAACCACTCGCACCCACTTTCAATCACTTGCAACAACTCGCAACCACTTGCAACCACTCGCACCCACTTTCAATCACTTGCAACAACTCGCAACCACTTGCAACCACTCGCACCCACTTTCAATCACTTGCAACAACTCGCAACCACTTGCAACCACTCGCACCCACTTTCAATCACTTGCAACAACTCGCAACCACTTGCAACCACTCGCACCCACTTTCAATCACTTGCAACAACTCGCAACCACTTGCAACCACTCGCACCCACTTTCAATCACTTGCAACAACTCGCAACCACTTGCAACCACTCGCACCCACTTTCAATCACTTGCAACAACTCGCAACCACTTGCAACCACTCGCACCCACTTTCAATCACTTGCAACAACTCGCAACCACTTGCAACCACTCGCACCCACTTTCAATCACTTGCAACAACTCGCAACCACTTGCAACCACTCGCACCCACTTTCAATCACTTGCAACAACTCGCAACCACTTGCAACCACTCGCACCCACTTTCAATCACTTGCAACAACTCGCAACCACTTGCAACCACTCGCACCCACTTTCAATCACTTGCAACAACTCGCAACCACTTGCAACCACTCGCACCCACTTTCAATCACTTGCAACAACTCGCAACCACTTGCAACCACTCGCACCCACTTTCAATCACTTGCAACAACTCGCAACCACTTGCAACCACTCGCACCCACTTTCAATCACTTGCAACAACTCGCAACCACTTGCAACCACTCGCACCCACTTTCAATCACTTGCAACAACTCGCAACCACTTGCAACCACTCGCACCCACTTTCAATCACTTGCAACAACTCGCAACCACTTGCAACCACTCGCACCCACTTTCAATCACTTGCAACAACTCGCAACCACTTGCAACCACTCGCACCCACTTTCAATCACTTGCAACAACTCGCAACCACTCGCAACCACTTGCAACCAATTGCAACCACTCCCAACCACTCGCAACCACTCGCAACCACTCGCAACCACTCGCACCCACTCACAACCACTCGCAACCACAGGCAACCACTCGCAAGCAAACGCAGCCACTTACAACCACTCCCAATAACTGGCACCCACTCGCAACCACTCGCAAGCACTCACAACCATTTGTAACCATTTGCAACCACTCACAATTACTCGCAACCACTTGCAATCACTCGCAACAACTTGCACCCCCTCGCAAACACTTTCAACCACTCGCAACCACTCGCAACCACTCACAGCCAATCGCAACCACTCGCAACCCCTCACAGCTACTCACAACCAATTACAACCACTCACAACAACTCCCAACCACTCGCAACCACTCAAAATCACTCGCAACCACTGGCAGCCTATTGCACTTGCAACCACTCGGAACCACTCGCAACCACTTGGAACCACTCGCAACCACTAAAAATCACTTGCACCACTCGCAACCAATTGCAACCACTTCCAACCACTCGCAAGCACTTGCAACCACTCGCAACCACTCGTAGCCACTCGCAACCACTTGCAAGCACTCGCAACCACTCGCTACCACTCACAACCACTTGCAACCACTCGCTACGACTCGCAACCACTCGCAACCACTCGCACCCACTCACAACCACTCGCAACCACTCGCAACCACTGGCAACCCCTCGCAACCACTCGCAACCACTCCCAACCACTCGCAACCACTTGCAACCACTTACAACCACTCGCAACCACTTACAACCACTTGCAACCACTTGCAACCACTTGCAACCACTTGCAACCACTTGCAACCACTTGCAACCACTTGCAACCACTTGCAACCACTTGCAACCACTTGCAACCACTTGCAACCACTTGCAACCACTTGCAACCACTTGCAACCACTTGCAACCACTTGCAACCACTTGCAACCACTTGCAACCACTTGCAACCACTTGCAACCACTTGCAACCACTTGCAACCACTTGCAACCACTTGCAACCACTTGCAACCACTTGCAACCACTTGCAACCACTTGCAACCACTTGCAACCACTTGCAACCACTTGCAACCACTTGCAACCACTTGCAACCACTTGCAACCACTTGCAACCACTTGCAACCACTTGCAACCACTTGCAACCACTTGCAACCACTTGCAACCACTTGCAACCACTTGCAACCACTTGCAACCACTTGCAACCACTTGCAACCACTTGCAACCACTTGCAACCACTTGCAACCACTTGCAACCACTTGCAACCACTTGCAACCACTTGCAACCACTTGCAACCACTTGCAACCACTTGCAACCACTTGCAACCACTTGCAACCACTTGCAACCACTTGCAACCACTTGCAACCACTTGCAACCACTTGCAACCACTTGCAACCACTTGCAACCACTTGCAACCACTTGCAACCACTTGCAACCACTTGCAACCACTTGCAACCACTTGCAACCACTTGCAACCACTTGCAACCACTTGCAACCACTTGCAACCACTTGCAACCACTTGCAACCACTTGCAACCACTTGCAACCACTTGCAACCACTTGCAACCACTTGCAACCACTTGCAACCACTTGCAACCACTTGCAACCACTTGCAACCACTTGCAACCACTTGCAACCACTTGCAACCACTTGCAACCACTTGCAACCACTTGCAACCACTTGCAACCACTTGCAACCACTTGCAACCACTTGCAACCACTTGCAACCACTTGCAACCACTTGCAACCACTTGCAACCACTTGCAACCACTTGCAACCACTTGCAACCACTTGCAACCACTTGCAACCACTTGCAACCACTTGCAACCACTTGCAACCACTTGCAACCACTTGCAACCACTTGCAACCACTTGCAACCACTTGCAACCACTTGCAACCACTTGCAACCACTTGCAACCACTTGCAACCACTTGCAACCACTTGCAACCACTTGCAACCACTTGCAACCACTTGCAACCACTTGCAACCACTTGCAACCACTTGCAACCACTTGCAACCACTTGCAACCACTTGCAACCACTTGCAACCACTTGCAACCACTTGCAACCACTTGCAACCACTTGCAACCACTTGCAACCACTTGCAACCACTTGCAACCACTTGCAACCACTTGCAACCACTTGCAACCACTTGCAACCACTTGCAACCACTTGCAACCACTTGCAACCACTTGCAACCACTTGCAACCACTTGCAACCACTTGCAACCACTTGCAACCACTTGCAACCACTTGCAACCACTTGCAACCACTTGCAACCACTTGCAACCACTTGCAACCACTTGCAACCACTTGCAACCACTTGCAACCACTTGCAACCACTTGCAACCACTTGCAACCACTTGCAACCACTTGCAACCACTTGCAACCACTTGCAACCACTTGCAACCACTTGCAACCACTTGCAACCACTTGCAACCACTTGCAACCACTTGCAACCACTTGCAACCACTTGCAACCACTTGCAACCACTTGCAACCACTTGCAACCACTTGCAACCACTTGCAACCACTTGCAACCACTTGCAACCACTTGCAACCACTTGCAACCACTTGCAACCACTTGCAACCACTTGCAACCACTTGCAACCACTTGCAACCACTTGCAACCACTTGCAACCACTTGCAACCACTTGCAACCACTTGCAACCACTTGCAACCACTCACAACCACTCACAACCGCTTGCCACCACTCGCAACCACTCGCAACCATACGCAACCACTTGCACCCACTCACAACCACTTGCAACCACTCCCAACAACTTGCAACCACTCGCAACCACTCAAAACCATTGGCAACCACTCACAACCACTTACAACCTCTCGCAACATCTCGCAACCACTTGCAACCACTTACAACCACTCGCAACCACTTACAACCACTTGCAACCACTTGCAACCACTCACAACCACTCACCACCACTCGCAACTACTCGCAACCACTCGCAACCACTCGCAACCACCCGCAACGACTCGCGACCACTCATAACCACTTGCAACGACTTGCAACCACACGCAACAACTTGCAATCACTCGCAGCCACTCACAACCACTCGCAACTACTCACAACCATTGGCAACCCCTCGCAACAACTTGCAATCACTTGCAATCACTCGCAACCAATCGCAACCACTCAAAACCACTCACAACCACTCGCAACCACTTGCAGCCACTCGCAACCACTCGCAACCATTCATAACCACTCACAACCACTAGCAACCACTCGCATCCACTCGGAGCCACTCGCAACCACTCGCAACCACTCGCAACCATTTGCAACCACTCGCAACCACTTGCAACAAGTCGCAACCCCTTGGAACCACTCGCAACCACACAAAACCACTTGCAACCACTCACAACCGATTGCAACCACTCGCAACCACCCGCAACCACTCGCAGCCACTCCCAACCACTCGCGACCACTCGCAACCACTCGCAACCACTCGCAAAAACTCGTAACCACTCGCAACCACTCATAACCACTCACGACCACTCGCTACCACTTGCAACCACTTGCAACCACTCGCATCCACTTGCAACCACTTGCAACCACTCGGAACCACTCGTAAGAACTCGTAAGCAATCTCAAGCACTCGCAACCACTTGCAACTACTTGCAACCACTTGCAACCACTTGCAACCACTTGCAACCACTCACAACCACTTGCAACCACTCACAACCACTTGCAACCACTCACAACCACTTGCAACCACTGGCAACCACTCGCAACCACTTGCAACCACTCCCAACCACTCGCAACCACCCGCAACCACTCACAACTATTCCCAACCACTCGCAACCAATCCCAACCACTCGCAATCACTTGCCACCACTTGCAATCACTTGCAACCACTCGCGACCACTTGCAACCATTCCTAACAACTCGCAACCACTCGCAGCCACTTGAGACAACCCGTAACCACTCGCAACCACTCGCAACCACTCGCAACCACTTGCAATCACTTGCAACCACTCGCAACCACTTGTAACCACTCTCAACCATGCGTAACCACTTGCAACCACTCACAACCACTTGCAACCACTCAGAACCACTTGCATCCATTTACAACCACTCGCAACCACTCGCAACCACTCGCAACCACTCACAACAACTTGCAAGTCTTCGCATCCAGTTGCAGCCACTTACAACTATTCACAACCACTTGCAACCACTCGCAACCACTCGCATACACTCGCAACCGCTCGGAACCACTCGTAACCACTCACAACCACATCAAACAACTGGCATCCACTCGCAACAACTTGCAACAACTTGCAGTCACTTTCAACCACTCGCATCCACTTGTAACTACTCACAACCACTTGCAATCACTCACAACCACTCACCACCACTCGCAACCATCCGCAACCACTCGCAACCACTTGCAAGCACTCGCAATGACGTGCAACCACTCACAACCACTCCCAACCACTTGTAACCACTCGCAATCACTCGCAACCACTCACAACCACTCGCAACCACTCACAACCACTTGCAACCACTCGTAGCCACTTGCAACCACTTGCAACCCCTCGCAGCCCCTCACAACCACTCGCAACCGCTTGCAACCGCTCACAACCACTTGCAACCACTCGCAACCACTCGCAACCACTTGCAACCGCTCGCAACCACTCGCAACCACTCGCAACCACTCGCAACCAATCCCAAGCACTTACAACCGCTCGCAAGCACTCACAACCACTCGCTACCACTCGCAACCACTCACAACCACTCGCAACCACTCGCAACAACTCATAACCATAAATACAACCACTCATTACCAATTGCAACCACTCACAACCACATGCAACCACTCGCAACCTCTAGCAACCACTCATAACCACTTGCAACCACTTGCAATCACTCGCCACCACTCAAAACCACTCATAACCACTTGCAAGCACACACAACCACGCCCAACCACTCACAACCACTCACAACTACTTGCAACCATTTGAAACCCCTCGAATGAATGGTAACCACTCGCAACCACTCACACCCACTTGCAACCAATCACAACCACTTGCAACCACTCGAAACCACTCCCAACCACTCGCAACCACTCACAACCACTTGCAACCACTCGCAACCACTTGCAACCACTCGTAACCACTTGCAACCACTCGTAACCAATCCCAAATACTCACAACCACTCCCAACCATTCCCAACCACTCGCTCCCAGTTGCAACCAATTGCAACCACTCGCAACCAATTGCAACCACTCGCAAATAACTCAGAACCACTTGCAACCACTCCCAACCAGTCGCAACCACTCGCAACCACTCACAACTATTCGCAACCACTCGCAACCAATCACAACTAGTCGCAATCACTTGCCATCACTGGCAATCACTTGCAACCACTCGCAACCACATGCAACCACTCCCAACCACTCGCAACCACTCGCAGCCACTTGCAACCACTCGTAACCACTCGCTACCACTCGTAACCACTCGCAACCACTTGCAACCACTTGCAACCACTCGCAACCACTTGTAACCACTCTCAACCATGTGCACCCACTTGCAACCATTCGCAATCACTCGCAACCACTTGGAACCACTTGCAACTATTTGCAAACACTCGCAACCACTCGCAACCACTCGCAACCACTCACAACCACTCACGACAACTTGAAAGTCATCGTATCCACTTGCAGCCACTTAGAACTATTCACAACCACTTGCAACCACTCGCAACCACCCGCAACCAATCGTTAGCACTGGAAACCACACACAACCACTTGCAACCACTCACAACCACTTGCAACCACTTGCAACCACTCGTAAGCACTCGTAACCACTCGCAATCACTTACAACAACTTGCAACCACTTGGAATCACGTGCAACCACTTGCAACCACTTTCAACCACTCGCATCCACTTGTAACCACTCACAACCACTTGCAACCTCTCAAAACCACTCACCACCCATCGCAGCCACTCGCAACCACTCGCAACCACTCGCAAGCACTCACGATGACGTGCAACAAATCACAACCACTTGCAACCACTTGAAACCACTCGCAACCACTCACAACCACTCGCAACCACTCGCAGCGACTCACAACCACTTGCAACCACTTGCAGCCACTTGCAACCACTTGCAACACCTCGCCGCCACTTGCAACCACTCGCAACTACTCACAACCACTGGCAACCACTCACAACCACTTGCAATCACTCGCAATCACACGCAACCATTCGCGACCACTCAAAACCACTTACAACCACTCGCAACCACTTGCAACAACTCGCAACCACTCGCAACCATTC
>SZWC01009122.1:99257-110483 GCA_023375785.1 Penium margaritaceum
AACTCGTAACCACTCGCAACCACTCGTAACCACTCCCAACGACTCGTAACCACTCGCAACCACTAACAACCACTTGCTACCACTTGAAACCACTTACAACCACTTGCAACCACTCGCAACCACACGTAACCACTGGCAACCACTGGCAACCACTCACATCCACTCACAACCACTCCCAACGATTCGCAACCACTCGCAACCACTCGCAACCAGTCGTAACCACTCGCAACCACTTGGAACCACTCGCAACCACTCCCAACCACTTGCAACCACTCCCAACCACTCGACGCCACTCACCACCACTCGCAACAACTCGCAACCACTCGCAACCACTCGCAACCACTCGCAACTACTCGCAACCACTCGCAACCACTCACAACCACTTGCAACCAATCATAGCCACTAGCAACCACTCGCAACTACTTGCAACCACTTGCAACCACTCGAAACCACTCCCAACCACTCGCAAGCACTCGAAACCACTCGCAACCACTCACAACCACCTGCAAGCACTCACCACCACTTGCAACCACTCACAACCACTCGCAACCACTTGCAACCACTGGCAACCACTCGCAACCACGCGCAACCGCACGCAACCACTCGCAACCACTCGCAACCCCTCGCAACAACTCGCAACCACTCGCAACCACTCGCAGCCACTCGCAACCACTCGTAACCACTCGCAACCACTCGTAACCACTCGCAACCACTCGTAACCACTCGCAACCACTCGTAACCACTCGCAACCACTCGTAACCACTCGCAACCACTCGTAACCACTCGCAACCACTCGTAACCACTCGCAACCACTCGTAACCACTCGCAACCACTCGTAACCACTCGCAACCACTCGTAACCACTCGCAACCACTCGTAACCACTCGCAACCACTCGTAACCACTCGCAACCACTCGTAACCACTCGCAACCACTCGTAACCACTCGCAACCACTCGTAACCACTCGCAACCACTCGTAACCACTCGCAACCACTCGTAACCACTCGCAACCACTCGTAACCACTCGCAACCACTCGTAACCACTCGCAACCACTCGTAACCACTCGCAACCACTCGTAACCACTCGCAACCACTCGTAACCACTCGCAACCACTCGTAACCACTCGCAACCACTCGTAACCACTCGCAACCACTCGTAACCACTCGCAACCACTCGTAACCACTCGCAACCACTCGTAACCACTCGCAACCACTCGTAACCACTCGCAACCACACACAACCACTCGCAACCACTCGCAACCACTCGGAACCACTCGCAACCACTTACACCCAGTTGCAACCACTCGCAACCACTCGCAACCACTCGCAATCACTCGCAACCACTCGTAACCACTCGCAACCACTCCTAACCACTCACAACCACTCCCAACCACTCACAACCACTCGAAACCAGTCGCAACCACTTGCAACCACTTGGAACTACTCGCAGCCACTCGCAACCAATTGTAACCACTTGCAAGCACTCGCAACCATGCGTGACCACTTGCAACCACTCAAAACCACCTGCAACCACTGGAAACCACTCGCAACCGCTTACAACCACTTGCAACCACTCACAGCGCCTCACAACCACTTGCAACCATTCGCATCCACTCGTAACCACTTGCAACCACTCGTAACAACTCGCAACCACTTGTAGCTACTTGCAACCACTCATAACCACTTCCAACCACTCGAAAGTA
Source organism: Penium margaritaceum (assembly GCA_023375785.1). NCBI lineage: Eukaryota > Viridiplantae > Streptophyta > Zygnematophyceae > Desmidiales > Peniaceae > Penium > Penium margaritaceum. Next base: position 100,960 of record SZWC01009122.1, read on the forward strand.
CTTGCAACCACTTGCAACCACTCGTAACCACTCGCAACCACTTGTAACCACTCGCAGCCACTCGCAACCTTTGGAAACCAATCGCAACCACTTGCAACCACTTGGAAGTACTCACAACCACTCGCAACCACTCACAACCACTCACAACCACTGGCATCCACTTGCAACCACTCGCAACCACTTGCAACCACTCACAACCACTCGCAACAACTCACAACCACTGGCAAGCACTCGCAACCACTTGCAACCACTCACAACCACTCGCAACAACTCACAACCACTGGCAAGCACTCGCAACCACTTGCAACCACTCACAACCACGCAAAACCACTTGCAAGCACTCGCAACCACTCGCAACCACTCACAAGCACTCACAACCACTTGCAACCACTAGAAATAACTCGCAACTAATCGTAACCACTCGCAACCACTCACAACCATTTGCAATCACTCACAACAGATTGCAACCACTCGCAAGCACTCTCAACCATTCGCAACCACTCGCAACCACTCGCAACAACTCGTAACCACTTGCAACCACTCGCAACCACTCGCAATTACTTCCATCCACTTGCAACCACTCACAATCACTTGCAACTACTCACAACCACTTGCAACCGCTCGCAACCAATCACAACCACTCGGAACCACTCACAACCAATCCAAAACACTCACAACCACTCCCAGCCACTCGCAACCACTTTCTCCCACTTGCAAACTTTTGCAACCCCTCGCAACCACTCACAACCACTTGCACACAACTCGCAACCACTCGCAACCACTCCCAACCACTCCCAAGCACTCGCAACCACTCGCAACCAATCACAACCACTCGCAGCCACTGGCAACCACTCGCAACTACTCGTAACAACTCGCAACCACTCCCAATCACTTGGAACCACTCCCAATAACTTGCAACCACTCGCAACCACTTGCAACCACTTCCAACCACTCACAACCACTCGCAACCACTCGCAACCACTCGCGACCACTTGCAACCACTTGCAACAACTCGCAACCATTTGCAACCACTTGCAACAACTTGAAACCACTTGCAACCATTTGCAACCACTTGCAACCACTCACAGCCACTCACAACCACTCGCAACCACTCACAACCATTGGCAATACTCGCAGCCACTTGCAATCACTCGCAATCTCTTGCAACCACTCGCAACCACTCAAGACAACTCACAACCACTCGCAACCACTTGCAACCACTCGCAACGACTTGCAACCATTCGCAACCAGTGGCAACCACTTGCAACCACTCGCATCCACTCGCAGCCACTCGTAACCACTCGCAACCACTCGCAACCACTCGCAACCATTTTGCAACCACTCGCAACTTCTTGCAACCACTCGCAACCACTCGCAACCATTTTGCAACCACTCGCAACTTCTTGCAACCACTCGCAACCACTCGCAACCATTTGCAACCACAGAAAACATCTCGCAACCACTCACAACCACTTGCAACCACTCACAATTACGCAAAACCAATCCCCACCACTCACAACCACTCGCAACTACTTGCGACCACTCGTAACCACTCGTAACCACTCACAACCACTCGTAACCACTCGCAATCACTCGTAACCACTTACAACCACTCGCAACCACTTGCAACCACTTGCAACCACTCGCAACCACTCGCAACCACTCACAACCACTAGCAACCACTCACAACAAAATGCAACCACTCGCAACCACTCGCCATAACTCGTCACCACTCGCAACCACTGGCAACCACTCACAACCACTTGCAACCACTTGCAACCACTCACAACCACTGGCAGCCACTCACAACCACTTGTAACCACTCGCAACCAATCGCAACCACTTGCAACCACTCGCAACTAATCCAAAACACTCACAACCACTCTGTGCCACTCACAACCACTTTCTCCCACTTGCAACCACTTGCAACCACTCGCAACCAATTGCAACCACTCGCAACCACTCGCAATCATGTGCACACAACTTGCAACCACTTGTAACCACTCCCAACCACTCCCAACCACTCGCAACCACTCACAACCACTCGCAACTAATGGCAACTACTCTCAACTACTCGCAACAAATCGCAACCACTCGCAACCACTCACAGCCACTCGCAACCACTCGCAACCACTTCCAACCACTCGCAACCACTCGCAGCCACTCAAAACAACTCGTAATCACTCGCAACCACTCGCAACCACTCGCAACCACTTGCAACCAATTGCAACCACTCGCAACCATGCGTAACCACTCGCAACCACTCGCAACCACTCGGAACCACTCGGAACCACATACAACCACTTGTAACCACTCGCAACCACTCGCAACCACTCGTAACCACTCACAACCACTCGTAACCACTCCCAACGACTCGTAACCACTCGCAACCACTAACAACCACTTGCAACCAATTGAAACCACTTGTAACCACTCGTAACCACTCGCAACCACTCGTAACCACTAGCAACCACTCGAAACAACTCACATCCACTCACAACCACTCGCAACAACTCGCAACCACTCGCAACCACTCGCAACCAGTCGTAACCACTCGCAACCACTTGTAACCACTCGCAACAACTCCCGACCACTTGCAACCACTCCCAACCACTTGACGCCACTTACCACCACTCGCAACCATTCGCAACCACTCGCAACCACTCGCAACCACTCGCAAGCACTCCCAACCACTCGCAACCACTCGCAACCACTTACAACCACTTGCAACCACTCGCAACCACTTGCAACCAGTCGGAACCACTCACAACCACTTACAACCACTTGCAACCACTCGCAACCACTTGCAACCAGTCGGAACCACTCACAACCACTTACAACCACTTGCAACCACTCGCAACCACTTGCAACCAGTCGGAACCACTCACAACCACTTACAACCACTTGCAACCACTCGCAACCACTTGCAACCAGTCGGAACCACTCACAACCACTTACAACCACTTGCAACCACTCGCAACCACTTGCAACCAGTCGGAACCACTCACAACCACTTACAACCACTTGCAACCACTCGCAACCACTTGCAACCAGTCGGAACCACTCACAACCACTTACAACCACTTGCAACCACTCGCAACCACTTGCAACCAGTCGGAACCACTCACAACCACTTACAACCACTTGCAACCACTCGCAACCACTTGCAACCACTCGCAACCACTTACAACCACTTGCAACCACTCGCAACCACTCGCAACCACTCGCAACCACTCGCAACCACTCGTAACCACTCGCAACCACTCGTAACCACTCGCAACCACTCCAAACCACTCACAACCACTCAAAACCAGTCGCAACCACTCGCAACCACTTGGAACTACTCGCAGCCACTCGCAACCACTTGTAACCACTTGCAAGCACTCGCAACCATGCGTGACCACTTGCAACGACTCACAACCACTTGCAACCACTGGGAACCACTGGCAACCACTTACAACCACTTGCAACCACTCGCAGCCACTCACAACCAGTCGCAACCATTCGCATCCACTCGTAACCACTCGCAACCACTCGTAACAACTCGCAACCACTTGTAGCCACTTGCAACCACTCATAACCACTTGCAACCACTCAAAAGTACTTGCAACCACTCGCAACCACTCGTAACCACTTGCAACCACTCGTAACCAATCGCAGCCACTCGCAACCTTTGGCAACCAATCGCAACCACTCGCAACCACTTGTAAGCACTCACAACCACTCGCAACCACTCACAACCACTCACAACCACTAGCATCCACTTGCAACCACTCGCAACCACTTGCAACCACTCACAACCACTTGCAACCACTCACAACCACTGGCAAGCACTCGCAACCACTTGCAACCACTCACAACCACTCAAAACCACTTGCAAGCACTCGCATCCACTCGCAACCACTTGCAAGCACTCGCAACCACTCGCAACCACTCACAACCACTGGCAAGCACTCGCAACCACTCGGAACCACTCACAACCACTCAAAACTACTTGCAAGCACTCACAACCACTTGCAACCACTCACAAGCACACACAACCACTTGCAACCACTCGCAACCACCCGCAACCAATCGTAACCACTCGCAACCTCTCACAACCATTTGCAATCACTCACAACAGATCGCAACCACTCGCAACCACTCGCAACAACTTGCAACCACTCGCAACCACTCGCAACCACTCGCAACCACTCGCAACCACTCGCAACCACTTCCAGCCACTTGCAACCACTCACAACCACTAGCAACTACTCACAACCACTTGCAACCACTCTCATCCAATCACAACCACTTGGAACCACTCACAACCAGTCCTAAACACTCACAACCACTCCCAGCTACTTGCAACCACTTTATCCCACTTGCAAACTTTTGCAACCACTCGCAACCACTTGCAACCACTCGCACACAACTCGCAACCACTTGCAACCACTCGCAACCACTCCCAAGCACTCGCAACCACTCGCAACCACTCACAACCACTCGCAACCACTGGCAACCACTTGCAACTACTCGTGACCACTCACAACCACTCGAAATCACTTGCAACCACTCCCAATAACTTGCAATCACTCGCAACTACTTGCAACCACTTCCAACCACTCGCAACCACTCGCAGCCACTCGCAACCACTCACAACCACTTGTAACCACTTGCAACCAATCGCAACCACTTGCAACAACTTACGAACGACTTGCGACCATGCGTAACCACTTGCAACCAGTCGCAACCACTTGGAACCACTCGCAACCAATTTCAACCGCTCGCAACCACCCGCAACCACCCACAACCACTCTTAACCACTCGTAACCACTCGCAACCACTCGTAGCCACTCGCAACCACTCACGACCACTTGCAACCACTTGAAACCATTTGCAACTTCTCGCAACCATTCTCAACCACTCGCATCCACTCGCAACCACTTGTAACCACTCGCAACCACTTGTAATCACTCATAACCACTCACAACCACTCACAACCACTCAAAACCACTCGCAACTACTCGCAACCACTTGCAACCAATCGTAACCACTCGCAGCCAATTGTAACCACTTGCAACCACTCCCAACCACTTGCAGCCTCTTGCAACCACTCGCAACCACTCACAACCACTCGCAACCACTCGCAACCATTCGCAACTACTCACAACCACTCGCAACAAGTCGCGACCACTTGCAACCCCTCGCAACCATTCACAAGTTCTTGTAACCACTCACAACCACTTGCAACCACTCGCAACCACTTGAAACCACTCGCAACCACTGGAACCCATTGAAAACCACTCCCAAGCACTGGCAATTACTGGAAACCACTCACAACCATTCAGAACCACTTGCAAGCCCTCATAAACACTCACAACCACTCACAGCCACTCACAACCACTTGCAACCACTCGCAACCACTCGCAACCAATAGTAACCATTCATAACCACTCACAACCATGTGCAACCACTCACAACCACTCGCAACCACTCGTATCCACTTGTAACCACTCGCAACCACTCGGAACCACTTACAACCACTCGCAACCACTCGCAACCACTCGCAACCACTTGCAACCACTTACAACCACTCGCAACCACTTTCAAACACTCTCAACCACTTGCAACCACTCACAACCACTGGCAACGACTTGCAACCACTCGCAACCACTTGCAACCACTTGCAACCACTCCCAACCACTCGCAACCACTCGCATCCACTAGCAACCACTCGCTGTTGGAGATCCCTGAATCCGAAAAGAGCTATTCCCTTTTAATAGCAGTTCTGGTCCAATACTGAACCACCTTAACCTAACGGCTCTTTGAGCATCTGACCATTGAGTCCCATGTGTCAATTCATCCCCCAATAAAGTGACACATGTCACCCGCGTCCGGCTAGCGGAAAAAAGCCGTTGGTGTGCTCTCTTGTCCTGTTCTGTTGTATATGTCCAAGGAAGTTCATTCCCTCGAGTTCAACCTGAACAGATCTGCCCATCGTGTTCTCTTTGGTTCCGCGGCTTTGCCACAGTGCTCTCGCTCTGCACACCTTGCGATCCTCTTGCATTTGCTAACCACTCTCAGCTCACGTCCTTCGCTTCATCATCCTTTGCTCAGCACCTTCTCTCCTTCACCTGCCTTGCCATCACAATTATCTCTCGGACTCCTGCCTACCTTGCAACCCTGGTGTCTCATCTCTCCTGAATCTTTGCGCCTAACTTCTCGGGACTGCTCACACCTCTTTGCTTGTGTAACTTCTTTGACCTACGCGCGCGTAACAGTTGCTTCTACCTGCTTCTGCTCCTGCTGTCATCACTCATTGCATCTGCTGACATGGTATCAGAGCATCAAGCGACAGTTGCTGGTGCCCCGTGACCGAGTCATTGCTCTGCCGCCACCAGCGCTTCACTTCTCGGATCTGCAGTCTTGCGCCGCTGCCACCGCCACATCGCGTCTCTACGCTTTGACGATAGCTGACATCAGAAGCACCGCTTGGAGTGCTGCTTGCGCTAAAGAAACGCCACGTCATCGTGAGGAAGCCCTGTCCCCATTCCGCACCCGTGGCCAACAATTGGTGACTTGTCCTCCATAACAGCCGCAAGCAGCTCCCGAGCCGCCTCCTGCCGTCAACTTCCTGGAAGCTTCCTGCCGCTCACCGCCCGCTGCATCTCATCATCTCAGCCTCCACAAGCACCTTTGTCTTTCTCGTTTTCGTTCCTCACCCTCATCTGCTTCCTTTGCCCCATCCTCTTCACCTTCTTTGCGCTCACCATCTTGAGCCGCGTCCTTGCACCGCCTTCTCGCGTCGTCAGCAGCAGCAGCGTAACTCCCGCTGTCAGGACATGAAACACTGCCAGTCTTCCTGCTCCCAGCGCGAGCCAACTGGGAAACAACTAGACACTCTCCTGCCATGAGCGGACCAGTGTCTTTGCTTGCCGCATGAATCCCTCTGCTGCAACCGGCTTCCTCTATTTGCTAGGATATCGGACACCACCAGTCTTCCTGCTCATGCGTCGAGCCGACTGGGGAACAAGCCGTAACTCTCTTGACAAACGGAACAAGTGGTTGCCTTGCTCGCACCGCCTCCTACCTCGCCATCCTCCGCCTGTTGCAACCTCAATCTTCCGCCTCCGCCACTCCCTCATTGTCATCATCAGCCTTCCTCCTTTATGACCTTCACGCCTCAGTTGCATCTTCAGTCTGCCTCCTCCAGCCGTTCTCCTCATCTCAACCTCAACTGCCCTCTCCGACTCGTCCTTCGTCATCAGCATTGTCCTATCTTCATCCGAGCCGCCTCCTTACCAGTCTTCTTCATCAGCATCTGCAGCGCACGCGGTTCCCCCCCTACGCCCGCTCAGCCATCAGCCGCCTCCGCCTTTATCCACTCCTTTGCTTCAGCATCATCCTCCGCTCTGCACAAGGATCCGCCCAGTCGCATCGTCCGCGATGACCTGCGCCCACACCGAAAACTTTCGGAGCGCACGTGGTTTGCCTTTGCGCTCACTCCTATGTCATCAGCTTCCGCTTGCTCATCATCAGCATCTGTGGCCAGCAGATGGTCCTGCACAAGCTAGCTGCCCGTTTCCCATCAGCTTGCACCCACGCCGGTAGCAGATTTCTCGCGGCGCGTTGGCTCTTGCCTTCCCCTTGTTGCATTCTATCCGTCTATTGCAGCAGCACACGTGGTTTTGCCCCTGTGCCCACTTTTCCATCGCATCTCTCCGCCATTATCCGTTTTCACCATCTGCACGGTGCACGGACCCGCCCGGTCACATCGCCTGGATCGCGACGACATGGCCAACGCCGAAATTTCCGCAGCGCACGTGGTTCCACCCCTGTGCCCAGAGTATCACTCATGCATAAACTGCCAGTGTCATCAGCATCAACCTGCTCCGCTCCTTCTGCATCTCCAGCCAATCACATCCATGGCCAACTCTTGGCACACCTGCCCAACTCTAGAGGAGGATGGAAGCAACGTCTACAGCTGGTCACATACCATACTGACCGTTACCAGCACCATCTTCATCCATGAATATCAAGTATCTCACTTCCTCCTCGGTGCCTATGAGCATTAACGTACTCCCAGCATCCTCCACATGTCTACCATGCAACCTTCCTCCTGGTCTGGGGTCATCTCTTTAACCTCATGGATATGTCCTTCCATCATCTGCGCAAAACTGCCAGAAATGGACCAGAACTCTGGTTTAGTCTACAACAGGAGGCATGGAAGCGCCGATGGATTGCCCTCACATGCTGAGACAACCCCGATGGTCCGCCCTTGCCCAAAGAGCTCAACTCCAGACCCTACCTCAAATTTGACCTGGTGGAATCGGGAGAAGAAGAAGAGGTAGAAGAGCCAGTGGCAGAAGTGTCTACTTCACCCTCCCACTCCTGCAGTGGTTGCAAAAGGACAAGCTGCTGAGATCATCTACAAACAAGAAAGCAACATCAAGGAGTGGCAGAGACAAATCTACACTCTTCTCTATCCAGAGCTCATTGGTGGATTTGCAAATAAAAATGCCCACCTTAGAAGACCCAAGTATCTCGGCAAGCGATGTTCCCCCAGTTGAAATGACCAGTAAGCAGAACAGCCTTGACTATGGCCTAAGAACTTGGCTGCGACACTTCATGGACAGAGACCTGCATCACCTCGTATCGGCTCACCCCGATGACCTCCACGCCATGTGGAAGGGTCTCCTTGAACACTCCAATGGTCAACTTCCCGCTGACTGGGAGCGGTACTGCCATTAACTCTTGTCGGACTCAGGGGGTCTCTTGGAAATCTCCGACTCCGACAAGAGTTGTTACCTCTCAATAACGGTTCAGGTCCAAGACCGAACCACCTTGACCCAACGGCTCTTGGAGCGTCTGAGCATTGAGTCCCGTGTGTCAAGTCATCCCCAAATAGAGTGACACATGTAACCCGCGTCCGGCTAGCAAAAAGTAACTATTGTTGCGCTCTCTTGTCCTTTTCTGCTGTATATTTCCGAGGACGTTCATTCCTTCGAGTTCAACCAGAACAGTTCTGTCCATCCTGCTCCCTTTGGTTTCGCGGCTTTGCCGCCGTGCTCTCGCTCTGCCCGCCTCTCGATCCTTTTGCCTTCGCCAACCACTCTCAGCTCACCGCCCTTCCCTTCGTCATCCTTTGCTCAGCACTTACTCTCCTTCACCTGCCTCACCATCACAATCCTCTCTTGGACTCCTGTCTACCTTGCAACTTTGGCGTCTCATCTCTCGTGAAGCTTCGCGCCTAATCTTGCAAACTTATCACACCTCTCTGCTTGCGTCATTTCTTTGACCTGCCTGCGTGAAACTGTCGCTTCTACCTGCTTCTGCTCCTGCTCTCGTCCCTCAATCCATTCTGCTAACACGCGCAACAACTTGCAACCACTTGCAACCACTCACAACCACTCGCAACCACTCGCAACAACTCGTAACCAATCTCAACCACTCGCAACCACTCGCAACCACTCGCAACCACTTGCAACCATTTACAACCACTCACGGCCACTCGCAACCACTCACAACTACTTGCAACCACT
>SZWC01009123.1:0-20746 GCA_023375785.1 Penium margaritaceum
CCACCCCCCTCCCCTCCCCTCCTCTGTCCTGTTCTTTCCCTAACCTCCTGCCCTCCCGTCCCTCTTCCCATCGCTCTTTCCCTTCCCTCTACTCTCTCCCTCTACTAAAATGTCATTACCCTTGTGTGTTCATTGACCACCCTCTTCATGGAGCCGGCCAGGCTTGACTTAGTTCTATGAGTCGATGAAAGAAAATGGGGCTTCTCACAAAGGGGGTTAGGAAAATACATGACTGCACGGAAGGGGATCATTTGAACATACCTCTGCCCTTAGTGGTAGGATATGACTATTCAGATAAGTTTACTTACCCTCTCTCTCTCCCATCGTTGGGACCCCCATTTTGCACATCACCTTTTTCGCACTCAACATTGAGAGAGATTTAAGGGCTGCATGATGCAAAAGAAATGGAGGAAACCAAACATTAATAGAGAGACAACAAATCTTAAGAGCAAAATCTGTCATGTGAGTGATGAGTTGGAGGGGGCCTTTTAGAATGACGTCTAGGCAATTAGCATAAAAGTGTTCAAGAAACCACTGGTGGCCACACACATGATGAGGAAGCATGATGTCATTGCCCTCTAACCATTGGTCTCGAAAGGGTGAGTCTGATAGTCATTCGCTCAACCAACGCGTCAACTGGCAATTGTAAAAACATGCTAGGAGGCTCCCTCGTGATGCTACTGTGGACTTGCAAGAGTGTCCTAGTTGGCAACTGATGTTGTCATGAAGCCAGGTGGGTATTCTTTGAAATATACATTTGCAATGATGGTTGGCAATCAACAATCATGGTCCTCAAAAGGTTAGACTTTGGGGCAACAATTCCAATGGGTTGTCCAGGTCTACAATCCTTATGACCAAGAATGTCACGTTACATGGTGGAACTGTGCACACTTGCCAACGAAGGTGTTGTCTCTACTGATGGATTCATAACATGGCACTAGACAGATTCAATCAAGAGTTCAGCTGTAGTCTACCGTGTTAGTTTGTCTACCAAACACGCAAGCAACCTCTTCACTCCTTCCACTTACACACACACTATACTTGCAGGTGACTGAGCATAACAGAAGCTATGGAGCCGTGCATCACTGGCGTCTCTGCCGGGTGCAAGATCAGTGGGCTCGACCATGCTCACCTCTATTGGAGCTGATATCTTGCGGTTCCAACCATTTGGTGACGAACCATATGATGGCTAAAACATGAGAGATTCACTAAGAGATGCATGCACCACATACACTCGTGGTCGATGTTGTTGTGCTTTGTGCCGTTCCTGTACAGTTTACTGTGACCACTCGGCCGTGTCCATACTCGTGCAGATCCCTGAGGCAGGCGGTCCTGGTGACACCGCCGTGACGACAGGTGGCGGACTACCAGCTTGGAGCTGACCGACCACTGTTCCAGAGCCCCAGATACCACCAGAACTCTTTGTTGTGTTTTCTACGTCTTGCAGACGTCTGTCGGCGGACTGGCCATGAGACCTATTTGCATTTTTTACATTGCATGTCCGCTGTCTGTCGATGGATGCATGCATGTGACCAGTCGTAGCGTCCGTCTTTTCATTCTGCACGTCTAGGTTCAGACGGCTTAGCATTCGGACATGTGTGCGCAGAGTTACGGCCAAAACAGTTGTTTTGGGCCGGTTTTAGGACAGCTTTTGGACTGCTGCGTGCGACACCCGCCATGCGCCGCGGCAAGTATTTATGCCATCGGCCTGTCATTTGTCATTTCTCTCTGCATATGCTATATTGAAGCATTCTGACACCGTGCCTTGTGTCTCCTAGCCAAACCCTTGTCGTTGTGTGTACGACCTGTGACTGTCGTCACCGTCTGATCAGGCACTGACGCCCGGTCAGCGGCTGTGTTGCTAGGAAGCTTCTACACACTTTCTCTTGGTAGCAGAGCAGTGAGACAGTTCTCACTAGGCTGCACAGCAGAAACGCAGCAAAGCAGCAGCAGTGAGAGTCACCGCTGCAGCAGAGTTCCTGGGGTCTGTTGGAGACGGCTGGTCGCCGTCAACGCACTCCACCCACCACGTGAGATCGCAGCTGCAGAGGCAGCAGCAGCGGCGTGTACCACCACGCACAGGTGCGTGGTGGCTGCAGTGCGTGCAGCCGCCCTCCCACAGGCGCAGAAGCAGAGCAGCATCAGCAGAGGCGGCGGCAACAGCAGCGCAGCAGTAGCAGCCGCAGCGTAGGCTCCTGCGCTAGACAAGTAAGCAGCAGCTGGGGTGAGGCTTGGAAGACACCAAGTGAGCAATAGTGTTAACGTGGAAGTTTAGACGCGTGTTAGTGAGAAAACGACGGGTAACAAGCAATGAGGTGATAGCCGTTGGGTGGGGGGGAGCGAACGAGCGAGCAGCGAGCTCGATCTCGTACGCTCTCTCCCAAGTTCACTAAACTGAACTAAACTACCCACTAAAAGTTGCAACCTGTCAACTAGGTCACTGGAGGGAAGACAGGCCAAAGAATAGGCCAGAGTATGAACCCGACGCAAATGTGTGTGCACAAATGCACACCAGCCAGAGACACGTGAGATTTGATGCCTGGTTGATGCACGGCTGTGAGACTCGCTGTGAAGTCATGCCGCCATGGCGTAGCAGCCAGCAGGGGTTGCCTCTCTCTAGTTAGTCACCTACGTCAGTTAGGTGAGTGTGCAACGAGGCCAGAGGTCACCGTGTGGTACTGACACAAACCCAACACTCCCCCATGACCCACGGCCGACTTGCACAATGGCACAACAGGCACTACACTGACGTCACGAGAAGTGACACGACACAAGACTGTACACAGGCACTGGGACAACAGATCAACCAGGAGGATCACGAGGACACAATAGACCAACAGCGTGAATTGCTGCCTTGAAGACATTGCTGCTAAGTGCCTTTGTGAGGAAGTCTGCACGTTGCTGTCGGGTGTCGTTCCACATTGATATGCTTTGTGCGAGTGTGATGCATGCCATCATGCTCAGCAATAGCCTTTGTGCTTTGGTTGTCGCAACGCAAGGTGATGCAGCGAATGGGAACACGCAATTGCTGCAACAAACGACACAACCAGACACTTTCACAGGTTCCAACACCAAGGGCAACATACTCTGCCTCACTGGAGCTGCGTGCAACACAACCTTGTTTGCCACTTTTCCAGGAGATCGCAGTCCCACCAACAAGGAAGACATAGCCAGTGCGACTGCGTGCATCCGTGTCATGCGCCCAATCACTGTCAGTGTACCCATCAACGACCACTGACGGCTGCGCCCGATAACACAGACCAATTCGGGCAGTGGAGAGCGCATATCGTAGAACACGTAGTGCGGCTTCCATGTGCCGTACACGTGGCGACTGTGAAAACTGCGCAAGGAAGTTGACAGCAAAGGCTACGTCTGCTCTGGTGGTGGTGGCAAGGTACATGAGAGACACTATGACTCGCAGGTAGTCGATCACTCCCACCGTCTCCCCCAGTTTTGACACGTCCAGAGTTTTCAACAACCTCTGTCCGGCGGGCGTCATCGGTGTTGAGGCAATGGGGACAGAATCAAGCAGGGAGGCAAAGCGCTCCCCCAGGCTCCTGACGTACGCGACCTGGTGGACGTGCAGAACGCGACGAGCACGGTCACGCTCAAGCTCCATACCAAGAAACACGCGAGCTGGACCCAAGTCCTTCATCTTGTACGTGGACTACAGCAGGGACTTCACAGTTGACACAGCTTCGCGACTCGGGGACGCAATAAGCAAGTCATCAACGTACACGAGGATGGCAGCAAAGGGCACTGATCGTGGAGTGACAAAGCGGGAGGGATCCACCGTGCTCCGGCGATATCCTCCCTTCTCCAGGGTGGAGGTGATCTCCTGGTTCCAGCACCGTGGTGACTGCTTGAGGCCATAGAGGGCCTTTCGTAGTCTCCAAACTCAATTGGTGCCGTCAGAGAACCCAGGAGGCTGCACCATGTATATCTCCTCATCCAGCCGATCGTGCAAAAAGGCATTGTTTACATCCATCTGCTCGAGCTCCCAGTCGTGGTGTGCGACACGGCTCAGGAGGGCTCGAGCTGTGGTGTAGCGTCCGACGGGAGCAAAAGTCTCGTCAAAGTCAACACCGGGGACTTGGCAAAAACCCCTTTGCCGTAAGTCGACTCTTGTACTTGTCGAGCTCGCCATTAGGCTTGTACTTACGACGGAAGACCCAGCGGGCATCGATCGCCTTGCGGTCTTGTGGGAGATCGACCAGCTCGTATACGGCGTGGTCATCCAGGGCTCTCAGCTCGTCCCGCATGGCAGCCTCCCACTGTTGGGAGTCCTGTGCTACCCGTGCCTGGCGAACAGTGGTCGGGTCAAGCGATGGCGGTGGGGCGACGACCGTTGCATTGCACTCAGCAATGCTCCCAAGGATGGCGGTCTCGAGCGCACGCTCGTGCTCGGATTTGAGCAGTGTGTACCCAAGGACAGAGTTGGGATGCACAACTCCTGTGGCTAGGCCCAGGGCGTCCATACCAGTAGGCATCGTTGGGAGCTGTCCAGACGAGGTCTGCGAAGGTTGAACAGAGGACGCTGCAGAACCAGAGGAGCGAGAGGGAAGCGCAAGCAGGCGGCCGCCACGAACAAAAGGTTCGATGGGGGCAGGGCGTGGAGGAGCACTGAGTGGACTGGGTACGACTGGAGTGAGTGGACTGGATGGGGACGCAGCGGAATGTGCGCGAGAGATGGACTCAGCAGATGGGGACTCAGGTGAGGACACCATAGGGGATCACGGTGCTCCAAGTGAGCTAGACGACACCGACGGGGGGGCGACAGAGGATGGTGGAGTCACAGTGCCGGCCGTTGGAGAACGCTCCGAGGGTGAAGGCTGTTGAGACGGGACAGCAGCAGAGACGGCAGGGGCAGACGAGACTGCCGGGCCAACCTCCCCCCTTAACCAAGAGAGCGGAAGCAGGGAGGCAGCGGACGAGTGACGATCGAGGTCACAGAGAAACACGGACTCGAAGAACAAGGCATCGCGGGACTCAACGACGCGCTGGCGCTCTGAGTCCCAGAAGCGCCAGGCTTTCGACTCGGAGGAAACGCCCAAGAATGGGCAGAGACGTCCACGCGGGGAGAGTTTCCCGTCGTAGAGATCTTCTGGGAGCCAGACAGACGCAATGCTACCCCAGACGCGAGCTAGGCGGAGGTCAGCACGAGAGCCGTACCAGCGCTCAAAGGGCGTAACGGTGCGGGGAAGAGGACCATGAGGAACACGATTCCACACTCAGGTCATATAGCTCATGGCCTCAAAGGCAAAGAGAGGGGAGAGCTCAGACTCAGACAGAAGCGTGCGGACGCCATCGGCAAGGGTCCGATTCCAACGCTCAGAAACTCCGTTTTGCTGAGGTGTGTAAGGAGCTGAAGTCTCTAGACACACCCCTTGGGACTCAAGAAATCAAGTGGTGGGCCCAAGGAACTCACCGCCACGATCACTGCGAAAGATGCGCAGTGAACGCTGACACGCACGTTCAGCCTGAACGAGCCACGACGCGAGGACAGAAGCAGCATCACTCTTCTGACGAAGAGCAAAGATCCAACGAAAACGAGAGAAATCGTCAGTAAGGCACAAGACGTAACGCCCGACCCCCCCAAGAAAGTCATGGGGAAGAGGTCCCATGACGTCAGCATGAACAAGATCGAGAGGGTGAGCGGACTGGGAGTCCGAAGAGGCAAAGGTCAATCGATGCATCTTGCCTTGGGCACAGTCCAGGCAGTCAGAAGGGCATGGCGCGGGGAAGGTGGAAGGGGACAAGCCAACAGCGGGTTGAAGACGAAGCATGCTATTGATAGCATCAGTGTGCACATGGCCAAGACGGCGATGCAAGTGCTGGATATCAGCTGGAGAAAGGGAAGGCGCGACGTGAGCAAGGGACAAGCCAACAGCGGGTACAGAGGGGGCATGAAGGGGAACACGATACAGCTTGGCACACTTAACCCCCCGCAAGACGACGCGACCAGAANGTCAGAAGGGCATGGCGCGGGGAAGGTGGAAGGGGACAAGCCAACAGCGGGTTGAAGACAAAGCATGCTATGGATAGCATCAGTGTGCACATGGCCAAGACGGCGATGCAAGAGCTGGATATCAGCTGGAGAAAGGGAAGGCGCGACGTGAGCAAGGGACAAGCCAACAGCGGGTACAGAGGGGGCATGAAGGGGAACACGATACAGCTTGGCACACTTAACCCCCCGCAAGACGACGCGACCAAAAGAGCGAAGATGCACAGTGCCCACGTCCTGACTAGCAGAAAAATCCATGCCCTGATCATCGAGGGACGTCACTTGTGAACCGGGCTCGGTGTGCTAGCCTCAACCGGATGGTGGAGGCACCAACCGGCGGCAACGGCGACCAAGGGGAGGCCGGAGCACACCAACCCGGCATTGCGGAAGCGTAGGATTGTCTTGGAGGAGCACGGGAACACGTGTGGCACAGTGGGAGTAAACTGTACTTGTTGTTCAAGTGTCAACATACAAGACTATATGTACATGATGACACATCCTAGGCGACCCGAGGTCGCCGAGCCGTGTGCGGCCCCGTACAAGCCTGGGATGAGCGTTATTGCCCAAGCATCATGTAGCGCATCTTCCCAGCTTTCCAACGCACCAAGAATCGCATCATTCCGTGGAGGAACGGCCAAGATATGGCCAAATCTGTACACCACGGTAATCTGCTGCTGGCACCACCACTAGCGGCGGTGACGGCCGCCCGAAGCGCCCTTTCTGGTAATAACACACCGGGGCGCCATTCCGAAGCGCCCTTGGCCCTCAATGATCCTTGACTCATTGAATATCCGGGCCCCAAGGTGCGCTTCGGCTTTGTTGGGTCTTCCGAGGGTCGAGCCTCGGTCTTTGGGGAGGATTTCCCGTCACCTTTTTCCCCTTGGCCGGTCCAACCTTTGGCCGGGCGTAACTTCCTCGATTCTTGATGGATCGACCCCGTTCTTGGGTCGATCTTGCACGCTTTTTCCTGTACATTCCAAATCCACAGTCAGATCATTCATTCAAGGAAGCATCAAGCCGAGATCAGTGCTGTTGGCACTGTCCGGCTTACACTACCCCCCCCCCTTAGGAGCGAGCCGTCCCGGTTCGCTCTTGATAGTCCCGGAGGATGGCATTCACTCCGCCAACATTGAAGTTGCGGGCCGGCTCCCATGAGCTGTGGGCTGCGTCGTAGCCCCTCCACTTGACCACGTACTCCCATCCACGGCCACGACGACGGTGGTGAAGGATGGCCTCCACCTCAAACTCTTGCTCGCCCTCGATCACCACTGGAGGGGGAGGCTCACAACTGCGGCCAGGAAAATGCTTAGCCGGATCATGGTAGAGCTTGAGTTTGGAGATGTGGAACACGTCGTGGACTGGTATGGAAGGCGGGAGAGCCAACCGCGCCACCACGGGTGTCCGTATTTCGAGCACCTTGAACGGACCAAGCCACCGGGGTTTCAACTTGTCCGAGCGGACCCCGCGAACCTTGACGTGCGCGCTGTTGAGAAGCACGCGATCACCGATCTTGAGCGTTGCGTCCACGTGTCGGCGGTCTGCTTGCACTTTCTGCTGCTCTTGCGCCTTCTTTAATGCATGTCGCGTCGCCGCCCAAATCTGCTTGAAGTCGCGTGCGGTAGACTCCACAGCGGGCACGTTGCTTGCGACGTGCAATCTGAGGGGCGTTGCGGGCACCATCCCGTTTACCACCTCAAATGGCGCCTTACCGGTGGAGGCGGACGTGGTAGAGTTGTACGCCAGTTCAGCGACCCGCAATTGCTGGTCCCACGCCGTCTCGTCCGGATCACCCACTGTACGGAGGAGCTGCTCCAGCGTCTGGTTCGTCCACTCCGTTTGCCCGTCAGTTTGGGGATGAAAACTGGTCGACAGCTGCACCTTGCTGCCGTACCGCTCCATGAATTCTCGCCAGAACTTGCTTGTGAAACGCGGGTCACGGTCGCTCACAATGGACCGTGACACGCCATGAAGATGCACCACGTGCTCGAGGAACAGCCGAGCCGTGCCTTCCGCGCTCACCGTATCACGCGTCGCAATGAAGTGTGACATCTTGCTTAAGCGATCCACCACCACGAACACCGCATTGTGGCCTGCCGCTGTCGTGGGCAAACTCGTGATGAAATCCATGGAGATGTCCTGCCACGGCTGCTCGAGGATGGACAAGGGTTGGAGGAGACCCGGGGTCTTTGTCCTCCTTGCCTTGTGGCGTTGGCACACGTCACAACTCCGGCAGAATTCAGCCACCTCCGACGACATGGTTGGCCACCAAAAGAAGCGAGCCACCGTCTTCAATGTTTTGTCGACGGAGAAGTGACCACTCGGGCCACTTTCATGGCATTCCTCCAAAATCAGCTGCCGAAGTGCGGGCACCGCGGGGACCACCACCTGTTGCGTGCCGCGCCGTCGCCAATACGGCTCCTCAAAGAAAAATCTCCGAGCGTCGTACTCCCCATGCGCCTCATATCCCTCCGTGAAGAGCTTCGCAAGGAAGGCATCCTCGTGGATGGTGAGAGACGCGACCCGCATCATCAGGTCCGGTCGCCGTGAGAGTGCGTCGGCTGGGTTTATGCGACCCGGCCGGTACACGATCTCGTAGTCAAAGTGCAACTCGAGGTACTCCATCCAACACGCTTGCCGTCGACTCAGGTTTGGCTGCGTCTTGAAGTACTTCAATGCGTGGTGGTCAGTGTAGACCGTGCACTTGCGCGCCTCGAGGTAGCACTGCCAGTTCTTGAAGGCTGCGACCACGGTGAGCATCTCCTTGTCATGGGTGGCGTAGTTCAGCTACGACCCACTCAACTTGCACGAGTAGTAGGCGACCGGCTGCGACCCGTTGCCAAAGTCCTGCAAAAGGATTCCACCAATGGCCAGGTCCAATGCATCCGTCGCCATTTCAAACGCACGGCTGCTGTCCGCCAAGTGCAAGGCCGGCGCTGAGGTCAGAGCCCGTTTGAGATTCTCAAAGGCTTCTTGTTCGCTAACTCCCCAACTCCACTCGCGATTCTTACGTGTGAGATTGGAGAGTGGCGCTGACACTCCCGCATAGCCAAGGATGAACCTACGGTAATAGTTGCAAAAACCAAGGAACACTTACACATCGTGCACACTACGCAACTTCGGCCACTCTTGCACGGCCAACACCTTGCGCGGATCTATGGCAATCTGTCCATTGCCAATTATGTGTCCAAGGAATTCAGCTTTCCTCACCGCGAACTCACACTTAAAGAGTTTTGCAAAAAAATTCTCCTTCCTCAAAATCTTGAGGACCTTCACATGCTCCGCATGCTCCGCCGCCGTCCTGCTATACACCAAGATGTCATCGAGGTACACCACCACGAAGTCATCCAAGTACGGCCTGAAGATGTTGTTCATTGGCGCCATGAAGGTGGCCGGTGCATTGGTCAACCCGAAAGGCATCACAAGGAACTCGTAGTGACCATAGCGGGTGCGGAAGGCCGTCTTTTCCACATCATCTGCTGCGATGTGGATCTGGTGGTAGCCGGAACGGAGGTCGATCTTTGTGAAGAAGCGAGCCGCACGGAGCTGGTCGAAAAGCTCCTCAGCTCTTGGAAGCGGGTACCGGTTCTTGATGGTCAACTCGTTCAACGCCCGGTAGTCCATGTACATGCGCATCTCCCTGTCTTTTTCTGCACAAACAAGACAGGTGCAGCGTAAGGAGACGAGGAGGGGCGGATGAAGCCCTGCTCCGTCATCTCAGTCAGCTGCTTCTTGAGCTCCTGTAGCTGCGCGTCGCTCATGCGGTATGTTGCACGAACAGGCGGGTGCGCTCCAGGTTTGAGGTCGATGCGATGGTACACGTCCCGCTTTGGTGGCGGACCCGCCGGGAGGGTGTCGGGGAACACGTCCTCGAACTCCGTACACACCTTCCGAAGCCCCTCGAACACCGCGGCAAACTTGCCTTGGACCCCCGGCTGCTTACGAGTCGCCCCATGCGCCACAGCAGGCGCCACGTCCTCTGGCTCGTCGAAATCGTCCTCCACGTCCCGCACGAACGCCAGAAAAATCTGCTCCTTTTTTCGAATCGCGCGCTTGAGCTGCACCAAGTTCAGCATCATAGGCACCGATTCCTCCTTGCCAGGCACCGACTGCTGCGGCACTTCCTCCTCGCAAGTCTCCTCCTCCGCGGCCTCTTCCTCAGACCATGTAGGCAGGGGATACTCCTTGTCTCCGAGCTTCACTGAGACGGTACGCGCCTCCCAATTGACGACAGGATTGTACTTGTAGAGGAAGTCACGACCGAGGATCACATCGTAATCCTTCATCGGGAACACCCGGTATACGGTCGTTATGCAAAGCTTCCCCACGCGAATGGAGAGGGGACGGGCCAGGTACCCCACTTCAATCGTGCCGTCCACTTGGTTAGCGGTCCGCTTCTTGCTCGTGAGCGCAAGGCCCCACTTCCGAGCACACTCCATGCTCACAAACTGTGGCTCGCGCCACAATCCAGCAGGCTCCCCACCTTCTCCTTGACGCCTTTCACTCGCGCCTCCAAGAGAAGTGCGGGCTGCTCCTCCTCATACCCCGCGTCCCATGCCTTGACCTCGGAAACCCCCTTAATTGCCGCAAGGTGTTCGGGTGGGCGGTCAACTGGCGGTTTGGGCTGAGAGGAGCCAGGAGTAACGCCATCTACTCCCGGCTCTCCTAGTTTCCTGACTCCTTTGTTGCTTTATCCGCTTCCTTCGTGCCTTGCTTCCCCTTCCCTTGCCGCTTACCCTTGTCGTCGCCCTTCTTTGGACTCCGACAGTCACGCGCAATGTGGCCAGGCTTGCCACAGTTGTAGCACTTGCGCTGTTGCAACGCTCTGATCTCCATGGGCGTGACGTCGCTCTTGGCCCGTTTGCCATAACCACCACCAAAAGCGTTGTGGGTGTTGGCATGAGCCTGATGTACGCACGAATTGTACCGTTCGGCTGCTGCAATCATTGCCGACAGGTCGTCGTTGAGGTCGTGCATCACCGTCACAGGGCGGGCGTCGTTCTTGAGGCCGTTGCTGTAGTGGAAGCACAATTCGTGGGAGTCAAAGCCACAGTTGGTGACGATCTCACGAAACCTGCGGGTGTATTCAACGACGCCGCCAGTTTGGCGAAGCCGACGCAGCTTGGCACGCGCGTTGTTCCTCACGTCACCCACGGTGAAGTGCTTGATGAACGACTCCGTGAACTCCTTCCACGAGGTCGGCCATTTCAGGGTAGGGTCGCCACTGCTGCACGTTGGAGCCGATGGGGTTGAGATTCCGGTCGTGGCCGCAATGCTGACGACCATTGCTGCTCCACTACCGTGTGGATTGGACCGCATCATATCAGCCCACCAATCCAACGATGTCCCCCTCAACAGGGTCACAGCATAGTCGCGGCGCGCCTCGTACCTTGAGGCATCCACGCCGATGGCGGTGAAGTACAATTCCACTCCGAGTATCCAAGCATGCGGAGCTGGCCCATCCTTCTTCGATGGGTCAAATGACTCCGGCTTGGGTGGGCTCGGGACACCCACCGCAGGTACGTTTGCGGTGGCAACTGCCACTGGTGTTGTCACTGGACGCTTCGCGAGCTCTTGATTGAAATACTTGTTCGGCTTCTCCAACAGGTCCATCTTGGCCTGCATGTCGGCGAGCAAGTTCTGCAATGCTGCGGCTGCTGTTACTTCGCCTTGCGCGTCAAACGCCGCGGCCAGCGAGGACGAGCCGGTTGAAGTCATCTTCACGTCCGGTACAACTTCTTCCTCAACGTGTCCTCCGGTTACCGCCTTGTCACCGGAGTGCGTGGTTGACCTTGGGCACGGATCTGCCAAAGAGACGAGATGCGTGCTGGTCTACGCTGACCAGGAGAGGTTGCCACGTAGATGATTGTGCCCCTGAGCCAAGGGTGACTCTGATACCAAGTGTGAACCGGGCTCGGTGTGCTAGCCTCAACCGGATGGTGGAGGCACCAACCGGCGGCAACGGTGACCAAGGGGAGGCCGGTGCACACAAACCCAGCGCTGCGGAAGTGTAGGATTGTCTTGGGAGAGCACGGGAACACGTGTGGCACAGTGGGAGTAAACTGTACTTGTTATTCAAGTGTCAACATACAAGACTATATGTACATGATGACACATCCTAGGCGACCCGAGATCGCCGAGCCGTGTGCGGCCCTGTACAGGCCTAGGATGAGCATTATTGCCCAAGAATCATGTAGCTCATCTTCCCAACTTTCCAACGCACCAAGAATTGCATCATTCCGTGGAGGAACGGCCAAGATATGGCCGTTTCCGTGCACCACGGTAATCTGCCGCTGGCAGCACCACTAGCGGCGGTGACGGCCGCTCGAAGCGCCCTTTCTGGTAATAACACACCGGGGCGCCATTCCAAAGCGCCCTTGGCCCTCAATGATCCTTGACTAATTGACTATCCGGGTCCCAAGGTGCGCTTCGGCTTTGTTGGGTCTTCCGAGGGTCGAGCCTCAGTCTTTGGGGATGATTTCCCGTCACCTTTTTCCCCTCGGCCGGTCCAACCTTTGGCCGGGCGTAACTTCCTCAATTCTTGATGGATCGACCCCGTTCTTGAGTCGATCTTGCACGGTTTTTCCTGTAGATTCCAAATCCACAGTCAGATCATTCATTCAAGGAAGAATCAAGCTGAGNCCTCAATGATCCTTGACTAATTGACTATCCGGGTCCCAAGGTGCGCTTCGGCTTTGTTGGGTCTTCCGAGGGTCGAGCCTCAGTCTTTGGGGATGATTTCCCGTCACCTTTTTCCCCTCGGCCGGTCCAACCTTTGGCCGGGCGTAACTTCCTCAATTCTTGATGGATCGACCCCGTTCTTGAGTCGATCTTGCACGGTTTTTCCTGTAGATTCCAAATCCACAGTCAGATCATTCATTCAAGGAAGAATCAAGCTGAGATCAGTGCCGTTGGCACTGTCCGGCTTACATCACTGACAGCAGGCTGAGTTCCAACGAAGGCACGAATAGAACGTAAGGCAAAAACAGCATGCCACCGGGGCCGACAAAATAGACAACACCAACGCCTTGGACGGGAAGGAGCTGGCCGGAACCAGTGTGCACAAAGGGAACAGAGCCGACAGGACCCAAGGAGACAAAAGCGGACCGAACAGAGGTCATGTGATGGGTGGCTCCGGAGTCGCGGACCCAGAAGCCACCAGAGACACGGACATTGGGAAGGACGCCACAGGTGGCAACAATGCCGACGGAGGACGGGGATGAGTCACAGGCAGCAAGACAATGAGGGAGAATGACAGACTGCCAGTGCTCGACCCAAGGAACAGACGAGGACGGCACACTCTCACCTCCCTGATCACGAAGGTAAAGACGCTACAGGAGAGACTGCTCCAGTTGGCGCTCGCTGTCGATGGAGGCTGCAGACGATGGAGCAGGCACGCTTGAGGGAGAGGCGAACCACAAAGAAGGGACGTAGGCTGAGGAAGGTGGGCCCGCAAAAGCGGGGCGCTCCATAGGGTGGCTGCCAGCTCCAAGGGTAGAGGACAGGTGGATGGACGCCGGTGACACCGGTGGTGGAGTAGGCCTGAGCTGGGGAGGGACTAGCAGACGAAGTAGAGCTGGAGCCGGAGCTGGAGCTGACGCCAGGAGAAGAAGAGGAGGGCCCGCTGGTACGCGCCCAATGAGCACGCATGGCGCGTGCGAGGCGGATGTCGTCAGGGGGTGCAGGGCACTTGCGAGCGGAGTGCTCAGAGGAGCCACAGTTCCAGCACACCACCTCACCAGGAACACGAGACGGCGCAGCAGATTTGCTCTTCCCTTTGCCTTGCCCACGACCGCGTCCACGTCCACGACCCTGGGAGGCAAGGGCCGTGGCCGTAGAGGTAGAGGAGGAAGAAGAAGGCGATGGAGACGAGGCCGATGGAGCAGCGGAGGAAGAAGTGGAGGTGGCGATGGAGACGGCGGCCACTCCTGCGACTGCAGTGCAATGAAGGCGCTTGTTTTGGAGGCTTGTCCACCACGCTACAAGCCTATCAGCGACAAAGTCCCAGAGGGCACCAACTCCTGGAGGAGAATCGGGTGGAACAGGCTGGGAGGCAAGACGCTGCAGCTCGTCTGCTTTGACATCACGGAGAAGGTCGGACAGCTCGGGGATTAACCCGTTGACCATGGTGTGCACAGCTGACAGCTGACTTGGTGCGGCCTTATCAAGTTCGCAAAGCAGCTTGGGCCCGCGTGCCCAATAGGCGTCAGCCGACTCGTCCGCTCGCATTAAGAGCGTGTTGAACTGAACGGTGAGAGCACTTTGTGCCGCCTGACGTGTGACTGTCTTGCGCCGACGAAGCATGGTTTACGCACCGACTGGGTCAGCCAGACGCTGAACAGCGGGGTTAGCATTGTAGGTGCCAACCTCGTTGACGAGTGTCTCAAGGGCAGCAGCAACGAGGGCGCGGACAGCGCGAGCAGACTCGTCAGTGACAGGGTTGAAGGAAGGTGTGGCAGGGAAGTAGTATTCCCAAAGACGTTCTCCCTGGGCCCATGCACTAAACCGGGTCTCCCAGGAAGAGAAAGCAAGTCCAGTAGAAAAGACAGGAGGCTGGGAGAAGAAGTCATGCAAGCGGGAGACTGCGGCAGGAGAGACAGCAGATGGGGTGACAGCAGGGTTAGAGGCAGCAGAGTTAGCACCAGGTGGGGTGGAAGAAACACCGGCACCGACGCCAGCAGAGGAGCCAGCAAGTAGGACAGAGGCAGCACGCAGCCGCTTGAGCACAAGTGCAGCCACCTCATCTGCAAAGGCGGCGCGGTTGTCATTCGCGACTTTGAGACGCTCTTCAGCATCACGCTGAGCGACGTGAGCGAGGGCCAGCTGGCGCTGAAGGTCTGCTATGACCGACTCGTCGTCACCAGGCATGGTGATGACTAATGGGCCCTGTCCAGAAAATTTCGGCAGAGTTTCCCCCGCCCCAGTGGGCGTGGGAAAACTGGGAATGCCTTAGGCACAATGAATATGTGCTGCAAGACAGCCCGACCCAAATCACACCGACAAGCCACTGCAGAGAAAAGAGACAGAGGACGGGAGGAGGGAGATGCAGACAAGGAGACCTCACGAGGCAGGTGAGGGGCTGCGCAAAAGAGCAAGAACAGGCGGGACAATAGAAGTAGTTGTAGCGGAGAGCACAGAGACGCAAGATGCAACCGGCATAATCAGTGCCAGGCAGCCTATGGTGAAGGCAGCGCCAACGGTAGGAAGGATCGCCGCTGGAGCGACGGCCGCCGTGACGAGTGTGGTGATGTCAGAGGGTGCAGATGCGGATGCTGCAACAGCGACGGCTGTGGAGGTGCGAATTGCCGTAGCTGCAGCGGATACGACAGAAGCTACAAAAGCTGTTGCAGAGGCCACAGATGATGCAGCTGCCGCTAGCTGTGTCCCAATGTCAGCCGCTGCCGCAGCCAACGATCCAGCTACAACGGCCGCCTCAGTGTAGGACTCAGTGGCGCGGCCAGCTGACGTTGATGCAGGGGCACGTGCTGCTCTAGCTGCGGCGGTAAAGGTGGCAGCAACTGCAGCTGCCGCGTCTATCACGGCGGACGCGGTACGTGTGAAGGTGCGAGCGAGCTCTAGCGCGTCCTGACGCCAAGTTGAGTGTGGCAACGCAGCAGTGGTGTCGTGCGGCTGCTGAATCCCCACAGAGGCACCAGGGGAGGGAGGGCTTACTAGGCGTTGTAGTGCCGAGCTCTCCCCAAAGTCGCCACCGAGATCCTCCCGGTGCGCCAGCGTGACGGCGACCACCACCAGACGGTGGTGCAGAGACTGCTACAAGGTTGCAGTGCCGATTCTCCACAATGCCGCTTGCTGCTCTTGACACATTGGTTATGCAGCTGTTGTGGTGCAGGTTTTTGCTGTAGCTGCTGCTGCTACTGCCGTGCTGCTGCTGAGCTGCTCTTGAACTGCTACTAAGCTATTCGCTGATCTGCTGCTGAGCTATTGCTGAGCTATTTGCGAGCAGCTGCAGCTGAGGTGATGTTGCGCTGCTGCTAAGATGCTACTGCGAAGCTGCTCAGTTGATGCTGAGCTGCTGCTGAGCAGTTTGCTGAGCAGCTGCTGATCTGCTGCTGAGCTGCTGTTGAGCTGCTGTTGAGCTATTTGCTGAGATGCTGCTAAGTTGCTACTGAGGTGATCATGCGCTGCTGCTAAGATGCTGCTACAAAGCTGCTGAGGTGCCGCTCAGCTGCTATTGAGTAGTTTGCTGCTAAGATGCTGCTGCGAAGCTGCTAAGGTGCTGCTCAGCTGCTGCTGATCTGCTGCTAAGATGCTGCTACTAAGCTGCCGCTGAGCTGTTTGCTAAGTTGCTGCTGAGTTGCTGTTGAGCTAATGTTGCGCTGTTGCTAAAATGCTGCTGCGAAGCTGCTGTTGAGCTGTTGATGAGGTGTTGCTGTTGGGCTGTTGCTGCGGAGCTGAGTAGCTAGATCCACTGCTGCTGAGATGTTGCGAGGCTGCTGCTGTTGCGCTGCGGAAGCTGAGCCGTTGTTCACGTTGCAGCTGCTGCAAATACTGCTAGGAGACGGCAACAGACCCCCCCAAGCTGCCGAAAATTTTTCGGAAGCGTGTCCCCCGCCCCAGTGGGCGTGGGAAATATGGGAAGGCCGTGGGAACACTTGTAGGAACCTGTTCCAACCCCACCCAACCCAGGAATAGAGGGGAGCCCAACCAGCAGGAGGAGGGGAAGACCAAAGAGCCCCGACGGCAGAATGCCGTCACTCGCTGCTGCTGAGGCTACAGCAGTCAGCTGTTGTTGTGCTGGTAGATTGTGATGGCGGGGTGGATGCACGACGCCAAGAGTGGCCGTCGCGGGTTTGGCCCAGGATACGTGGGCAGCAGATCAATCCGCTGCCCGTCTTCCACGCAACCTACTCTGATACCAGTAGGCTGCTGCGCTAGACAAGTAAGCAACAGCTGGGGTGAGGCTTGGAAGACACCAAGTGAGCAATAGTGTTAACGTGGAAGTTTAGACGCGTGTTAGTGAGAAAACGACGGGTAACAGGCAATGAGGTGGTAGCCGTCGGGTGGGGGGCAGCGAGCGAGCAAGCAGCGAGCTCGATCTCGCACGCTCTATCCCAAGTTCACTAAACTGAACTAAACTACCCACTAAAAGTTGCAACCTGTCAACTAGGTCACTGGAGGGAAGACAGGCCAAAGAATAGGCCAGAGTATGAACCCGACGCAAATGTGTGTGCACAAATGCACACCAGCAAGAGACACGTGAGATTTGATGCCTGGTTGATGCCCGGCTGTGAGACTCACTGTGAGGTCATGCCACCATGGCGTAGCAGCCAGCAGGGGTTGCCTCTCTCTAGTTAGTCACCTGCGTCAGTGAGGTGAGTGTGCAACGAGGCGAGAGGTCACCGTGTGGTACTGACACAAACCCAACACGCAGCAGCAACGTGGCAGCAACGGCGGAAGCAGCAACGCAGCAGCAGCGTCGGCAGCACTAGCAAAGCAGCGGCAGCGGCGGCAGCACCACAACAGCAGCAGCGGCAGTCGCGGCGGCCACGACAGAGCAGCAGCGGCAGTAGCAGCAGCAGCAGCGTAGCAATGGCAGCAGCAGCACCGCGCGACGGCGGCAGCTAGCAGCACCGCGCGGCGGCGGCAGCGGGCAGCAGCTGCAGCGCGCAGCAGCAGCTGCAGCGCACAGCACCAGCAGTAGTAGCGTAGCCGCTGCTGCCACCGCTGCACACGCAGCTACGCAGTTGCTGCTGCAACTGACAGCACAGCTGCAGCAGCAGCTGGGCGGAAGCTGTTGCGCAGCTTTCGCGGAGCTGCCGCGCGCCACCGCGAAGCGCCTCCACACTTGCGTAGAACCGTAAAAAAAAATAAAAAAAATTAAAAAACAAAAAGGACGGGACGAGCTGACATCAGCATTGTTGATTACTGATGTCATCAGGTCGTGCTGACGTCAGCAACCACTTGCTGATGTCAGCATTACACTTAGCCAAATTTTCACCCAGAAAGTCAAAAGTTGCCAGCGTTTTAACTTCTCGAGAAACGCAGATGATTTTGAAATCCGACAAACTTGACCTGTCGTCCCATAGTGAACGGCGACATGAGTTCGCTCAACGACAAGGACAAGGGGCCAGGTGATCCCTCTTCCTCTTCCTTAGGCGTATTGAGTCCTCGCTCGCAGGCCATTACGGACCTGCGCAGCCAGCAGGATGAGTTGCGTCGTCTGCAGCGAGAGCGGACTGACGCGATCCGCACGCTGACTGAGCTTCTGCGTGCTCAGTCCACGGCTCCTTCGCGGATTTCGGAGGGAGCTGCCGGCGTTGCGGCCTCTACCCAGCACTCGGCCCAGGTGTCCGTGACAGGTGCTCCGCCTGCTTCACCTCCTGCTATGGTTTCTCCACCACCTGCTGACCTCCTTGATGACGAGCCATTCATGCCAGGCTTCGAGGATGACTCCCAGGAGCAGGAGATTCGTCTTTTACAGGAGCGCCTCCGTCAGCTGCAGACGAGTACCCGACCTCCACCCGTGTCCCCGATACGATCGTCACCTGACTTCCCCAGTGATCACCCTCTCCCAGGAGTTTTTCCTGTCTCTCGCCCTCCTCAACCTGCGGTTGCTCTCCCCATGAAGCGGCAGCCAAAGGACTTTGAGGCACCACCTCCACGGTACATCAGCAACGATGGCTTCGACTGCTGGGAGATCTTGTTTCAGGTGTGGGCCACTTCCGAGGGAGTGTGACCTTACTACCACAGCCCATAGCAGTCTACAGATATAGCATAGGCGTTGACAGCAGCCCGGGCCATGCGCGGACTTCTTTATGCCATGCCACGCGAGACTGTCGTCGACTTCCACCCCTTCCTTGATGAGGCTGGCACAGGCACCGGAGCCGATCCTCGTGGAGGCTGGAATCTGGCGTTGTCCCTACTGGCCGCAGAGATGCACGCCACGCGTGTGTCACACATTCGTGCTTTCCACTCGCTTTGTCAGGGGCCAGCAGAGCCTGTGGCGGACTACTGGCGACGCGCCATACATATCTACACGCGTCTGGGGACCTCAGGGGGCACACGGCTGTGGGCGCTTCGGACGATCATGCTCGGAGTTCGCCTGGAGTACACCGACATCTTCACATAGTACAGCGACGCTGCCCTCGAGCCTTTCTCAGCCACTCTGCAGTTGGTCCCTTGGGCGCATCAGCTTTTCCTCCAGGTGACATCGGCCCGCGAGGCAGCAGTAGCGCATCAGGAGACTTCCCTCGCTGCAGTAGTCATCGCATCACCACCATCTGTCCTCCTGTAGTCACCCTCATCCACCTCCATCACTACCTCATCTTCCTCCTCCTCTTCGACCCCGTCTACACCTACACAGACGCAGGGCGTTGCAGCAGCTACCCAGGGGAAGAAGAAGAATAGAAGGCGTGGATCGGGTCAGCAGCAGCCGTCATCCAGTGGTAGCAGAGGCCGTTCCGTACACTGCTATAACTGTGGGGGCGT
Organism: Penium margaritaceum; assembly: GCA_023375785.1. Classification (NCBI taxonomy): domain Eukaryota; kingdom Viridiplantae; phylum Streptophyta; class Zygnematophyceae; order Desmidiales; family Peniaceae; genus Penium; species Penium margaritaceum. The sequence continues at coordinate 19,451 of SZWC01009123.1, forward strand.
CCATCGCTACACCGAGTGCCAGCAGCCGCTTGACTGGGCGCGCATCACTCCTGGGCTTCAGGCTGCCCATGCTTCTCGCACCGCGTCCGGCACGTCGCCCGCACACTACTCTGGACATGCGGCGACCACGACTGCAGATGTTCCTACGTCCTCACTAACGAGCAGCAGTGATCCAGACCCACGCGACCGCACCATCGCCGAGCTTCGTCATCTTCTGGCACTTCGCTTTCAGGGAGGTGCAAGTGTGTTGTCATCGTCGAGTGGGTCACAGATTGTTTGTTCGTCCGTCCTCATGACTCGTGATGACACGTATGGGGGAGCACAGTCCGCATGTGATGATGATGGGCCTGACTGCACTGACTGGATTCATGAGTCTCACCTTCGTGATGTACGTCGTTCCTTCCCACTGACAGCTCAGCGTCCCTCTGAGGCCGAGTGTTCTATTGCTCGTTGTACAGTGACGTCCACCATTCGTGACTCCGGTGGCACTTGGATCATCGATTCCGGTGCCACCCATCACATGACGTGTTGTCGTAGTGACTTTATGGTACTTGGTCCTGTCACGACTGTCCGTTATGTTCGTAAAGGCTCTGGTCAGTCCTTACCGGTCCACGGTGTTGGGGTTGTATGCTTTGATGGTCCGGCTGGCCCCCTGTATCTCTCTGACGTGCTGTTTGCGCCTGATCTTGAGCTTAGTCTGTTGTCTGTGCGTGCCTACACCCTGATGGGTCTCTCCGTTGAGCATACCGCTGATTCAGCGACTGTGACTGCTCTTGACACCCGTAGCATTGTCATGCGTGCTTCACTTATAGATAATTTGTATCGCATTGCTCGACCCTCCTCCCCTTGCTTGCCCTCCTCCTCTAGTCGCGTTTTTGTCATTGGTGTTCTATCCTCGGAACACCAGCGGTTGCTTCACCGTTGTCTGTGTCATGTGGACTCCAACACTATGTGGAAGCTCATTCGGACACAGCCTGCTCTCGGTCTTGACGTGGCTTCTTTCGAGAAGCCACCCAAGACCGACTGGCTTTTTTGCGCTCAGCGAAAGATGCACCAGCGAACTTACCCTGATTCGCGTTCCTGAGCACTGAGGCCTCTCGAGTTGGTCCACTCGGACCTGCTCGGTCCTCTCCCGGTCGAGTCCCTGTCCGAGAGGGGCCGGTATGTTCTGACGCTGACTGATGACTTCACCCGGATGCGGTGGGTCTACAGTCTGTGTCAGAAGAGCGACGCCGCCCTTGCGGTTCGGCTCTGGCTCGTGATGGCTGAGCGTCAGTCTCGCCACACGCTACATAC
>SZWC01009123.1:20779-55677 GCA_023375785.1 Penium margaritaceum
GCGAAAGATGCACCAGCGAACTTACCCTGATTCGCGTTCCTGAGCACTGAGGCCTCTCGAGTTGGTCCACTCGGACCTGCTCGGTCCTCTCCCGGTCGAGTCCCTGTCCGAGAGGGGCCGGTATGTTCTGACGCTGACTGATGACTTCACCCGGATGCGGTGGGTCTACAGTCTGTGTCAGAAGAGCGACGCCGCCCTTGCGGTTCGCCTCTGGCTCGTGATGGCTGAGCGTCAGTCTCACCACATGCTACATACTTTTTGCTCGGATTGCGGCGGCGAGTTCCTCTGTGAGATGGACTCCTTCTTTGCTCAGCACGACATTTTTCACCAGGTCTCCGCTCCTGCTACCCCACAGCAGAACGGTGTATCTGAGCACTGGAACCGCACCATGGAGGATGCGGTTCGCGCCATGTGGTCTAAGTTCGGTCTCCCAGAGTCCTTCGCCTTCGAGGGCTTCACCTACATGACTTGGATCTGGAACCGCCTCCCACATGGTCCGCTTCCAAATCATGTTACACCGTACGAGCTCTGGTTTGGCCACCGTGCTGATCTTCGTCTCGCTCGCGTCTAGGGTTCCCTAGCCTCCGTGTGGTTCACCGAGGACCAGCAGGGGTCCAAGGTCTCCCCTCAGGGTCGTTTGTGTGCCTTCATCGGCATCTCCTCGCGGTCGAAGGCCTGGCGCTTTTGGGACCCCACTCGCCGTCGTGTCATTGAGTCTCGTGACGCGCTGGTTTTTGAGTCACTCACGTACCGTGATCTGACTTTGATCACAACCCTCTCTGCTGCTCATGTCCCTTCCTGTGAGGGTCCTCGGTGGATGGGGGAGACTTCTCCGCCAGCGACCATTCCTCGTCAGGCTGATGTGTCCGCTCCTGTCCCCTCTCGGTCTCCACTACATGATGATCCCGCTATCATTGCCGTTGGTCCAGAGATCCCGCCTGTTCAGCCTGTATCACACCCCATAGGTACCACTGCTCTCACACCTCCTCTTGCACCATCACATGTGTCTACTGGCACCCCTGCTCCGACGTCTGACCCAGTCCAGCCCACTCCTATCCCCACGTTGGCTGACACTCCTGTCTCAGTGTCTGGGCCAGCCTTGCCTGTTGTCCCACCTAGCTCTGTGTCCCCCACACACGCATCTCCTCGCACAGCATCATCGGCTACCTCGTCTCAGCCCTCACCAGCTGTGGTCGTACCTGTCCCTGTGGACGTACCTGTTCCTGAGCCTGAGGTGCGCCCTTCGACCTCCGGTTACTCCCGTGAGCCCGGTGACTGCCTTCGACCACTGGATTCGGAGCTTAGTGAGCGTCGGGTCCCAGACCCAGGCGTTCCTCTCGCAGCATCGCGAGCGGTGATCCAAGCACAAAGGCCTTAGGCCTGAGTGTCCACACTGAGCTTTCAAAGGTACACCCAGCGTGCCTCATAGGGCACGACCTGGTCACTCGCGAGTTCCATATCGCCTGTGACACAGCAGCTGATCTCGTAGCCGTGAGGCCTGAGACTGAGGCGTGTGCACTTGCCACTCAGAGTTCCCCCTCTATGGCACCTGATCCGGGCACATTGAGGGAGGCTTTCTCATTGCAAGATGCTGATGTCTGGTGAGCTGCTTGCAAGGATGAGCTTTGTGCTATCCAAGAGCACAGAGTCTACGAGCTGGTCGACCTTCCCCCTGGAAGGAAGGCGATTCAGGTCAAGTGGGTCTTTTGCAAGAAGGTGAAGCCGGATGGCTCACTGGAACGCTACAAGGCCCGCTTGGTCGTCAAGGGGTACTCTCAGATTGAGGGAACTGATTACACTGACACCTTCGCCCCTGTCGGCCGCATGACCTCGCTCGAGCTCTATTCGGTGTAGTGGCTCAGCATGACTGGGAACTGCACCAGATGGATGTGAACAACGCGTTCCTCCATGGCTCTCTGGATGAGGAGATCTACGTGGCTGAGTCACCAAGCTTTGAGGACGGTGACAAGGTCTGGCGCTTGCGCAAGTCCTTCTACTGACTCAAGCAGTCTCCACAGTGTTGGAACCGGGAGATCACTGGCACCTTGACTCGTGTAGGATATGTAGAGAGCGAGGCAGACCCCTTGCTCTTCATCCTACCGACACCCAAGCGGTTCACCGCCATCCTGGTCTATGTTGATGACCTTCTGCTTGCGTCTCCATCCCTAGAGGCTGTGAAGGAGGCCAACGATGTCTTGCAGAGTGCCTACAGGATGAAGGACCTCGGTCCTTCGTCAGTGTTTCTTGGTATGGAGATCGTGCCAGATCACAGACGTCGGAAACTGTTGCTGCATCAGGCCCGATATGCACGAGTCGTGGGGGAGCGTTTCAGCGATCTCCTTGGTGCAGTGCCCAGCGCTTCCACACTCCTCACACCTGGTGGGCAGGATGCCCTGAAGGTGGATGACCCTACACAGCTAGGGGAGACAGTGGACGTGACCTTGCACGTCCGTCTCATCGGATCTCTGATGTACCTGACCACTACCACGCAGCCTGACATCGCGTTTGCCGTCAACCTCCTTGCTTAGTTCTCGCAGGCGCCACGTGCGAGAGCTCTTCACGCGGCTATGCCAGTGGTACGGTACGTGGTATCCATGCCGTATCTTGGACTCAGCTTTCGTCGGTAGTGTTCAGTGGTCCTTGACGGCAACACTGACAGTGACTCGGCTTGGAGCCCTGATGGGCGCAGTCGTACTGGCTACGTGTTTTTGCTCAGTGGTACCGCTTTGTCTTGGCGAAGCAGGAAGCAAGGCTGCATCGCACGTAGCTCGTCGGAGGCAGAGTATGTGGCTTTGGGCACAGGGGCTGCGGAGGCAGTATGGCTGTAGCGCTTGTTTCTTGAGCCTGGGCAGTCAGTACCCGCCATTGTGATACGTTGCAACAACCAGAGTACTCTCGCCATTACGGAGAACTCTGGTGTTTTTCATGCTCGCACAAAGCACATTGCGTTTGAGCATCACTTCGTTCGTGATCTGGTGGAGCGACGAGTGATCTCCATCATGTGGGTTGGCACTGACTTGCAGCGTGCTGATTTCTTGACGAAGGCACTTGCCCGCGGAAAGTTCCTGGTGGCCATTCATTTTGTTGGGCTTCGTCCCGTGCGTGAGAGTGGTTGAGTGTGGGATGTGTGTCTGCGGCTTATCTGTCTGTGTCACCCACTATTGTGGTTGTACCAGTGCTGCACACGTATGGACATGCATACCATCGGGTCATGGGGGAATGTTGTGCTTTGTGTCGTTCCTGTACAGTTTACTGTGACCACTCGGCCGTGTCCAGACTCGTGCAGATCCCTGAGGCAGGCAGCCCTAGTGACACCGACGTGACGACAGGTGGCGGACTACCAGCTTGGAGCTGACCGACCACTGTTCCAGAGCCCCTGATGCCACCAGGACTCTTTGCTGTGTTTTCTACGTCTTGCAGGCGTCTTTCGGCGGACTGGCCATGAGGCCTATTTGTATGTTTTTACATTGTATGTCCGCTGTCTTTCGATGGATGCATGCATGTGACCAGTCGTAGCGTCCGTCTTTTGATTTTGCATGTCTAGGTTCAGACGGCTTAGCATTCGGACATGTGTGCGCAGAGTTACGGCCAAAACAGTTGTTTTGGGCCGGTTTTAGGACAGCTTTTGGACTGCCGCGTGCGACACCCGCCGTGTGCCGCGGCAGGTATTTATGCCATAGACCTGTCATTTGTCATTTCTCTCTGCATATGCTATATTGAAGCATTCTGACACTGTGCCTTGTGTCTCCTAGCCAAACCCTTGCCGTTGTGTATACGACCTGTGACTGTCGTCACCGTCTGATCAGGCACTGACGCCCGGTCAGCGGCTGTGTTGCTAAGAAGCTTCTACGCACTTTGTGGTTTGTGATTTCATGTACCTTGCATACTGTGCTTGCTGTCTCGTTATTGCCTGGGTTCCTGATCCTACGGGGCCACACGCTCAGTTGCTCTGAGGTGTGAGAAACCACGGCGACCTTTTGGCCGACCGGTTTGGTTCGATCCCGGGGTGGCGACTAGGTCCCACTTTGAACTCTTCGAGTGGGTGGTCCAGCCAACCGTGGCTAGGATATGGCTGGTTCCTTACTCTCGTTACTCTCGCTCTCACTACTCAACTAAGCACGTTTTCCACCAACTTCTTGTTCCACCATTGTTGTGACTACTATGTGCATTGAGCTTGTGTAGTAGTGAGTTTATGTCGGCCTTCTGTTGCTGCCTACTGGTATCAAAGCAGGAGGGAGAGAACCCTCCACTCAATCGATCCACAGTGGACTGTGGTGCAGTACACGCAGTTTGGCGCTGAACCAGCCATGGCACTCTTGCCTCGGCCCGCCGCACTCTCCACCGCAGCGGGCCAGCAGTCCTGCTCTTCCACTACTCACTACGACGCCTATCACTCCTCGTCCACGCTTTCTACACTTCAGCACCGTCAAAGTGCTCCTGGCCAGCGGTCTCACTTCAGCACTGTGATGCCGAGGCTCTCTTTTGAATGCCCCTCAGTTTCCCAAGAGGTCCTGAGCCCAATGCACCTCCGCACGTTTGGTGCCCTCCGGTCTGTTGTGTCTCAAACAGCTCCGGAGTTCCGTAGGCTTTCTGCCCTGCGCTCTTCTCCTCTCTCTCTTAATCAGCAGTAGCAACAGCAGTCGCTTTTGTGGCCTCAGCTGCCACCCTACGGTGCCTGCCCTCGCTCTTCCAGGCCTTCAGCACCTCAGCAACACCACAGTTCTGCTGATCTTCGGTCTCACGATTCTGCATCATCATGACACCGAGGCGCTCTTGCCACGGCTGACCATCTTTCATTGGCCTCACCTTTACTCCCGACCACTGTGTCTCAACAGCTCCGCAGTCCCATGGGTTTGATGGCCTACGCTCTGCCTCTCTCTCTTTTAACCAGCAGCAGTTGTAGCAGCCGCTTCTGCGGCCTCACCTGCAACCTTGGCTGCAACACCGAACACTGGACCCACCCCTACCTCTCCAAGGGGCCCTCGTGATCGCACACGCCTCGACGAACTGGTTGATCACCACGAGGAGGAGGCGTACATTACGGCGTGGTTGTGTCTCCACCGCTGTTGTGATAGCCCTGGGTACCATCCCGGGGATGACTATGATCGTGCAGAAGACGAAGCGCGTGAAGACGCTACTATGTACGCCTCCCACTACCAGTCGGACTCGGACGACTCACCGACCATGCAAAATGCGCCAACGGTGCTGCCACGTGAGCAACGTCACCCCTTATCTCCGGCAAGATCTCCTGTTGCCCGTAGAACGCGTCAGCAAAGCCACTGTGCTTCTCAAATTGCGGAGGTTCCAACTACACGAGCAGCCCCAACCAAGCAAGCCGAGGCAGCCGTAAGTTGCGCTGCGTCTCCTGCTGCATCTCATACTGTTGCCGCATCACCTGGACCTCATATTCTCAGTTCTCTAGAAGCAACACTTGTTTCCTATGCTGCTGTTTCATCTACTTTTGCTGCTATAGCGCGTGCTGCACGTGCACCTGCCAGAACTGCTACTGGCAGAGCTGTTGAGGCCTATGTTGTAGCAACCACTGACCAGGGTCCTCTTATAAAAGCCGCAGTCAACGTGGCCACGCAAGTCGCAGCAGCAGTAGCCTCAGCCGCCAGTGATCTCTCCAGCGACGTAGCCTCCATCCAGATCTCCACCTCCCACGTATCTCTTGCATTAGCACCCTCGTCGTTTGGTCACCACATTCGCGTCGCGGTCAAAACTACAGCTTCCTTCTCCTCCATCACAGGCACTGCACTTGCTGGAATTGCCTGCATCATCGTCACCACCTCGTCCTCATTGGTAGCTATTGCTACTTCTGCGGCATCTACACTGCCACCACTATTTGCTCTACACTGTTAGCATTGGTGAGCTTCCAGCTTCTTGCTGCTTGGAAACTCGCTTCTGCTTCCTCCTTTTCTTCCTTTTGTGGCCGTGTTCTTGCCTTAAGACTGCCCTGCAGCTCCACTCGGCCAGACATCATTCTCCATTATTTCCCACGCACACTGCGGCAAGGGAAACACTGCCAAATTTTCTTGAGTGATCCTCACTCATCATGCCTGTCGACGATGACCAGTATGCAGCTCTGCAGGAAGAGCTACACAAAGAGTATGATGCTCAACCGCTTGCAACCTTTATTGCGCACTACACCTGTTGCGTCAACTGCTGCTGACATTACTGCTGCATTCTCCACCTCCCCTACTTCCGCATCCAACACTTTTGGCTCTCTATCCTCTAACTCACTTCTTGCTATAGCAGCACCAACAGGTGCCGCTGTACCCATAACTATTGCACAGCCCGCCCAACGCAAACCTGATTTTGACTCAGTGCCACCGCACTTGACCTCTAACCTCTCTTTTGATTCATGGGAGGTTCGTTTAAGTGTTTGGGCACAAGGTGAGCAGCTCTGGGAGTACTATCATGTGCCCAACCCCGTTGCTAATCCTCCCTTTGTACCCACTGACTTTGAGTCTGCGCATGCTATGCGTGCTCTCATTCGCGCTGGACCCGATGATCTCAATGATGAGATAGGGTCCTATAATGCTGATACTGCTCGCCGCACGCCTGCCGACCCTGTTGGCGCCTACGCTCTCATCAAGTGCCGCATAACTGCTACTAGGCATGCTGCACATAGTATCCTCACAGTATAGTTCAACACGCTCTCCATGCGTGCAGACGAGACTGCTGATGCCTACTGGGCCCGCAGCCTTCGACTTCTAAAAGATCTTGGTAAGGCGGCCCCTGGCCAACTACCTGGTAGTTCTCTCCATTGTCAACGGCTTCCCTGCTGTTCTCTCTCACATCTTCAGGGAGGTGAAGGCCTCTGAGCTTGAGCGGCTTGCGGCTGAGCCAGTACCTGCAAACTCTCCACCACGCATTGGGGCCCTCTGGGAGTTCACCTCCCAACGTCTCACTGATTGGTGGAACGCTCTTCAAAACAAACAAATTCACCGTATAGCAGTTCCACCTGCCACACCGCAGTGCCCTCCATATCATCCTCCTCTACCTCATCCTCTTATCCGTCCCCCTCGGCCACAACTCTTCTCAACCAAGGTGGGGGAGGTAGGGGCCGTGGTCGTGGTCGGGGCAAGGGCAGCGACAGCTCTGGCTCTGGCGGCCATGGCGGCCGTGGAAAGGGCAAAGGTGCTAACAACACCTCCTCTATCCATTCCACCTCCATCACTGTCACGTGCTAGAACTGCGGCTCCATCAGCCATTATGCACCCAAGTGCCCGTCACTACCAGACAACAAGCGCCTCTCCTCCGCCATGCGTGCACACTGGGTGCTCTCCTTTGGTGTTTCCGAGAGTGCCTCTCGCACGGCCTCATCTTCCCCTTCCTCTACTCCCATTGGCAAGGGGACACCCGTCGCCACCTACGCTATAGTATACAGCACCTCTGCTACTCCACCCCTCCTCCCCTACTCCTGGGGTTGGCCTCCGGGGTATGGTAGGCCCGTCTTCTACGGCTTGCCATCCGGCGCCTCCTCTCCACCCATCAGGGCGTCTCCATCCTATCGCCCATCCTCTGGGGTGGTCATCACGCCGAATCCTCCTAACGACGAGTGTCAGTTGGATGCAGCACTGTCTCACGTCGTTCACGAGCGCCACCTTAGTGATCAGGGAGGTGAGAGTGAAGGCTCTGGGTTAGAGCCTCATGCGTTTGTCGCTGATGGGACATTATGTGGTTGTTCGTCCGGTCATGTTCTTGGTTGTCCTCCTCCCGATGTCTCGTGGATTGAAGAGTGGCAGTCAGTGCTCTTGCCTCGTTGTCTTGCCGCCTGTGGTCAGCGTTTCTCTCATCACGCAGCCCTTGTCGCAATGAGTCGTGACCCCTCCACTATTCATGCGTCGGGTGACTTCTGGATCCTTGATACAGGCGCCACCCACCACATGACCTCGTCGCGCGTATCCTTTGTCTCCCTTGGCCCTGTTGGCTCTCTTTCATTTTTCTGTACCGGCTCACGCCAATTGCTACCGATCCAATGGGTTGTTGTTGTACGCTTCATTGACCCTAGGGGAGAACTGTTCTTGCCAGATGTCCTATACGTTCCATCGCTTGAGCTGAGTCTTCTCTCTGTTACGACACTCGACAACCAGGGCATGGACTTCTCGTCTAGTCGCGACATTGCCTTTGTCTCACACTGCACATCTGGCCGCATTCTTTTGCAAGACACACGTTGTGACCGTCTGTTCCGCGTCCCTACATTTGCACCCTCTCCTGCCATTGCTGTCCATGTGCATGTCGCGCGCTCACTCACACCCGCTCATGCACAACTGCTACATCGCCACCTGTGCCACATCCATACCTCAGCCATCGACTGTTTTCTTTGTGTTCTCCCTGCCGATGGCCTTGATGCCGCCATGTTTCCGACTCCTTGTTCCCCTGACTGTCTTGACTGTGCTCACGGCAAAATGCATCAATCCCCATTCTCCACTTCAGAGTCTCGCACTTCTCATCCTCTTCACTTGTTGCATGATGATGTCATGGACCCACTCCCTCATGACTCTCTTGGAGGTGTTGGGCGTTACGTTCTTTGTCTCACAAATGACTTTTCTCGCATGCATTGGGTCTTTGTCCGCAAACAAAAGAGCGACGTTTACTCCACCCTTGAATCCTCGCTACCCCACACTAAAGTCGCATACGGTCATCGTCTTTGTGTCTTTTGTCGTGATTGTGACGGTGAATTCACTGGTCCCACCTCTCGTTCCTATCCTCTCGCGGTGTGACTGTCAAAACCACTGCTCCCTACATGCCCCAACAAAAGGGTGTGTCTGAGCGTTGGAACCGGACACTTGCCGATGGTGTTCGCACTCTCCTCAGTTCCTCTGGTCTTCCACCCTTGTTCTCTTTCGAAGCCATGTCCTACATGACGTGGGTCTGGAATCGTGTTCCGCACGGTCCCCTCCTACACCATGTCACACCATTCGAATGATGGTACGGTCATCGTGCGGACCTCCGTCTTGCTCGCATCTCGAGCTGCTCGGCTGCCATTTGGCTCCCTGAGGACCTCCGTGACGGCAAACTCAGCCACCGTGCTCGCTTATGTACCTTTCTCAAGGGGCCTCCGCCATGTCAAAATCCTGGTATTTTTGGGTCTCTGATCGTACACGCGTTGTTGAGTCTCGTGATGCCCTCTTCTTTGAGGATGTCTTTCCTTGCAATCTGTCCCTTGTCGCTCCACCCTCTTCCTTATCCTCGCTCCATCGGCTTGGGGGGGTTGGGTCTCTTACAGCCTCTGGTCTCGTTAATGCACCCCCAGTTGCCTCAGCTCCTTCCTTTTCCAACCCTCCTCTTCATGCACATGATGCATCCGCCTCTAACACTCTGCTCAGCACCCCTTCTCCTTCCTCATCCAACCCTTCCTCAGAGACCTCCCCCTCTTCATACTCTCAGTATGTACCAGTGCCTCCCAGCAATTCTCCCTTGTCATCTGAGACCGTGGCATAGTCACCTCCCCGCACTGTCACTGAGTCTCCTTCACAGCCCGTTCTCCCACCGCCCGTGATCTCTGGTGAGACTATCACTCCGCTAGTCGTAGATGTCCCTTCAGTTGTGTGTGAGCCCTACACTCGTGGGGTGTGGCTCCGTTCACTTCCTCACCGCTCTATCACACATTCGGCTAAGTCATCTCAGTGTCACACTCGTTCTTGTGCCCACCCACTACAACTGGCTCCACCGCCAGACTGACTCGCCTTGATGCACTGGGTCTTGCGGTGGGCGTGGTCCACCCCAACTTACCAGTGGGTTATGCACTGGTCGCTCATGAGTTCCACAGTGCTTTGGATGCTTCTGTTGCCAGCTATATCACCGCGTGCTTTGCAGCCAGCAGTCCCTCACTTCGTGCAGAGCCCACCACTGTGCGCTAGGCAAGGGAGGCAGCTGATGCTGACCTCTACGAAAAGGCCATGCAAGAGGAGCTCACAGCCCTGAACGAGCATGAGGTCTTCTAGCTTGTTGACCTCCCCCTAGGCCGCAAGGCTGTCTCAGCTTGCTGGGTACTTCGGCGTAAGCTAAAGCCTGATGGTACAGTCGAAAGGTACAAGGCACGGTACACCAAGGGATTCTCCCAGATCCGTGGCGTCAATTTTAACAAGACATTTGCCCTTGTGGGACGTTACGCTACAGCTCAAGCTCTCTTGAGCCTTGTTGCCCAGCACGACTGGGAATTGGAGCACATGGACGTCAATAATGCATTCCTACATGGACGCCTTGACGAGGAGATCTACATGGTGCAGCCTCCAGGCTTCACGGATTGCACAAACAAGGTCTGGCGGCTGCGTAAAGATCTCTACGGGCTCAAGCAGTCTCCTCATTACTAAAACCTAGAGATCTCGGTCACCCTTGAAAAGGGTGGCTACCGTCGGAGCACCGTTGACCCTGCGCTCTTTCTGAGTGCACCCTCGTAGCCCTTGGTTGCAGTCTTGGTCTACGTGGATGTCCTTATTGCGTCACCCACTCCCTCTATAGTGCAGCCTGTGAAAGACTTGTTGTAGTCCACTTACAAAAAGAAGGAATTGAGTCCAGGTCGGGTGTTCCTGGGCGTGGAGCTTGAGCGGGACCGCCAGCGCCAGACACTACACGTCCATCAGGCTGTCTACATTTGCACCCTGGGGGAGCGTGTCTCCTCCATGCTCACTCACATCCCCACTAGATGGACACCCATGACAACATCTGGGCAGCGCCTCCTAAAGTAACTCAACGTGACTCAGCTGGGGAGACTGTCGCGGTCACCGATTACCTCAGTGTGATTGGGTCTCTCATGTACCTTGCCACCACCACTAGACCGGACATGGCCTTCGCGATCAACTTCCTTGCTCAGTTTCCCAGCAACCTCGACACAATCACCTCAAGGTTGCACTGCGTGTCGTTCACTACGCACTCTCTATTGCACGTGTGGGACTGTACTAGAGGTCACAACCCTCTGTGGTGATTGATGGCTACACTGTCACTGACTATGCCCATGATGTAGATGCTCGTAGCCGCACCCGCTATATTTTTCTCGTGGGTGGAACCGCTATCTTGTGGAAAAGGGGTAAGTAGGGTTGTGTTGCACATAGCTCCATTGAGGCTGAGTATGTTGTCCTTCGCGCAGGTACGTGTGAGAGTGTCTGGCTTTCTCGCTTCCTTCAATTGCTGCATGTTCCCATTTGCTGCATCGCATTATGTTGCGACAATCACAGCACCAAGGCGATTGCTGAGCATGATGGCATGCATCATTCACGCACAAAGTACATCAACATTGAGCATCACTTTGTACGTGAGTCCATTGGCGCAGGAGAAGTCCATGTCATCTGGGTCGACATTCGTCAGCAGCATGCAGACTTTCTTACCAAAGCTCTGAGCAGTGGGATGTTCAAGGCAGTTGTGCATGTAGTTAGCTTGTTGCGTGCACGCGATGCTCATGGCTGAATTGACACCCTTCGTCTGTCCCTCTTATTGTGATCATTTGTGTGGTGTATGGGCTGTTCGTCTGAGGGTCATGGGGGAGTGTTAGTTTGTCTACCAAATACACAAGTGACCTCTTGACTCCTTCCACTCATACACGCACTATTCCTGTAGGTGACTGAGCATAACTGAAGCTATGGAGACGTGCATCACTGGCGTCTCTGTCGGGTGCAAGATCAGTGGGCTTGATCATGCTCAGCTCTATTGGAGCTGATATCTTGGTGCTCCAACCATTTGGTGATGAACCATATGATGGCTAAAACATAAGAGATACACTGAGAGATGCTTGCACCACATACGCTCGTGGTCGATGTGGTTTGTGGTTTCATTTACCTTGCATGTTGTGCTTGCTATCTCATTATTACCCGGGTTGTTGATCCTACGGGGCCACACGCTCAGTTGCTCTGAGGTGTGAGAAACCACGGCGGCCTTTTGGCCGACCGGTTTGGTTCGATCCCGGGGTGGCGACTGGGCCCCACTTTGAACTCTTCAAGTGAGTTGCCCAGTCAACCGCGGTTAAGAGATTGCTGGTTCCTTACTCTCGTTACTCTCGCTCTCGCTACTCAACTAAGAACGTTTTTCACCAACTTCTTGTTCCACCATGGCTATGACGACTGTGTGCGCTGAGCTTGTGTGGTAGTGAGTGCATGTCGGCCTTCTGTCACTGCCTACTGGTATCACACCAGGAGGAAGAGAACCCTCCACTCAATTGATCCATAGTGAACTGTGGTACATCACACACAGTTTGGCGCTGTACCTGCCACAGCACTCTCGCCTCGGCCCGCTGCACTCTCCACCACAACGGGCCAGCACTCTTGCTACTTCACCACTCACTACGACGCCTGTCACTTTTTGTCCAGGCTTGCTGCACTTTAGTAGCATCACACTGCCACTGACCAGTAGTCTCACGGTTCTTGAGCACTATGATGCCGAGGCTCTCTTGCCACGGTCGATCGCCCCTCACTTGCCCCAGAGGTCCTGAGCACGACGTACCTTCGCAGGTTTGCTGCCCTCCAGTCTGCTGTGTCTCAAACAGCTCCGGAGTTCCGCAGGCTTTATACCCTGCGCTCTGCTCCTCTCTCTCTCTTCATCAGCAGCAACAACAGCAGCCGCTTCTACGGCCTCACCTGCCACCCTCCGGTGCCCACCCTCGCTCTTCCAGGCCTTCACCACCTCAGCAGCACCACAGTGTTACTGATCTTCGGTTTCACGGTTTTGCATCATCGTGACACTGAGGCTCTCTTTCCACGGCTGACCATCTTTCATTGGCCTCACCTTCACTGCCAACCAATGTGTCTCAACAGCTCCGCAGTCCCACGGGTTTGTTGTCCTACGCTCTGCCTCTCTCTATTTTAACCACCACCAGCAGCAGCAGCCGCTTCTGTAGCCTCAGCTGCAACCCTGGCTGCATCACCGAACACTGGACCCGCCCCTACCTTTCCAAGGGGCCCTCGTGATCGGACACGCCTCGACAAACTGATTGATTTCCATGAGGAGGAGGCAGACATTACGGCATGCTTGCGCCTCCGCCGCCGTTGTGACAGCCCTAGGTACCACCCCGGGGAAGACTATTATCCTACAGAAGACGAGGTGCGTGAGGATGTTGTTGTGTATGCGACCTACTATCAGTCGGCCTCGGACGACTCACCGACTGTGCAGGACGCGCCAACAACGGGGCCGCCACGTGAGCAACGTTACCCCTCATCTCCGGTAAGATCTCCAGTTGTTTGTAGAACGCGTCGGCAAAGCCAGCGTGCTCCTCAAGGTGCGGAGGTTCCAACTACACCAGCAGCCCCAACCGAGCAAGCCGAGGTAGTCGTGAGTCGCGTTGCGTCTCCCGCAGTATCTCAGGCTGTTGCCGCATCACTTGTACCTGATATTTTCACTGCTCTAAAAGCAACACTTTTTTCCTGTGCGATTGTTTCATCTACTTTTGCTGCTATAGTGCGTGCTACATGTGCACCTGCCAGCACCGCTGCTGGTAGAGTTGTTGAGGCCTATGCTACAGCAGCCACTGACCAGGGTCCTCTTGTAGCAGCCGTAGTCAACATAGCCACGCAGGTTGCAGTAGCAGGTAATGCAGTCGTAGCAGCAGCAGCCTCAGCCGCCACTGCTCTCTCTAGCGTCGTAGCCTCCATCCAGATCTCCACCTCCCACGTATCTCTTGCATGAGTACCCTCATCGTTTGGTCACGACATTCGCATCGTGGTCATAGGTGCAGCTGCCTTCTCCACCCTCACAGGCACTGCACTTGCTGGAGTTGCCTACATCCTCATCACCACCTTGTCCTCAGTGGCAGTTATTGCTGCTTCTGCGGCATCTGCACTGCCAACACTGTTTGCCCTATAGCATTAGCATTGGTGAGCTTCCAGCTTCTTGATGATTGGGAACTCCCTTCTGCTTCCTCCTTTTCTTCCTTTTGTGGCCATGTTCTTGCGTTAAGTCTGCCTTGCAGCTCCACTCACGCAGACATCAATCTCCCTTGCTTCCCACACCCACTAGGACAAGGGAAACACTGCCGAAATGTTCTTGAGTGATCCTCACTCATCATGCCTGTCGACGATGACCAGTATGCAGCTGTGTAGGAAGAACGACGCAAAGAGCGTGCTTCTCTTCGAGCAACCCTCACTGCACAGCGTGTTGTTCAAGAAAAACTACACACAGAACAGGGTGATTAGTAGACTTTCGCCTACCACATTGCTGATCTCGTGCATAGCTGCTTGCAACCTGTATTGCGCACTACACCAGCTACGTCAGCTGCTACTGACATTGCTGTTGCCCTCTCCACCTCCCTTGCTTCTGCATCCAACACTTTTGGCTCTCCATCCTCTAACTCACTTGATGTTGCAAATGCAGTAGCAGGCGCCGCTGTAGCCAAAGCTATTGCACAGCCCGCCGAACGCAAACCTGATTTTCACTCAGTGCCACCGCACTTCACCTCTAACCTCTCTTTTGCTTCATGGAAGGTTTCTTTCAGTGCTTGGGCACAAGGTGAGCAGCTCTGGGAGTACAATCATGTGCCCAACCTCGCTGGTAATCCTCCTTTTGTACCCACTGACTCTGAGTCTGCGCGTGTTGTGCGTGCTCTCATTTGCGCTGGACCCGATGATCTCACTGATGAGATAGGGTCCTACAACACTGATACTGCTCGCCGCACGCCTGCCGATCATGTTGGCGCCTACGCTCTCATCAAGCGCCACACAGCTGTTGTTTGGCATGCCGCACAGGGTGTCCTCACTTTGTATTTCAACACGCTATCCATGCGTGCAGACGTGACTGTTGATGCCTACTAGGCCCGCAGCCTTCATCTCCTAACAGATTTTGGCAAGGCAGCCCCTAGCCAACTACCTGCTCTTCTCTCTGACATCTTCAGGGAGGTGAAGGCCTCTGAGCTCGAGCGGCTTCCGGCCGAGCCCGTGCATGCTAACTCTCCTCCACGCATTGGGGTCCTCTGGGAGTTTACCGCCTCTCACTGATTGGTGGAACGCTCTTCAAAACAAACGAATTCACCATACAACATTTCCAGCTGCCACTACCGTAGTGCCCTCCATATCATCCTCCTCTACCTCCTCTTCTCCGTCCCAGTCGGACACAACTCTTCTCAACCAAGGTGGGGGAGGTGGGGGCTGTGGTCGTGGTCGGGGCAAGGACAGCGGCAGCTGTGGCTTTTGCGGCCAAGGCGGCCGTGGCAAGGGCAAAGGTTCTAACAACACCTCCTATGTCCCTTCCGCCTCCAACACTGTCAAGTGCTAGAACTATGGATTCGTCGGCCATTCTGCACCCAAGTGCCTGTCACCACCGGACAACGAGTGCCTCGCCTCCGCAATGCATGCACACTGGGCGCGCTCCTCTGGTGGTTCCGGGGGTACCTCTCGCACGGCCTCATCTTCCCCTTCCTCTACCACCTCTGACAGGGAGATACTCGTCGCCACCTATGCTATAGTATACAGCACCGCTATTGCTCCACCCATCTTCTCGTACCCGTGGGGTTGGCCCCCGGGGTATGGTGGGCCCGTCTTCTACGGCCCGCCATCCGGCGCCTACTGTCCACCCAGCAGGGTGTCTTTGTCCTATCGCCCATCCTCTGGGGTGATCATCACGCTAGATTCTCCTGAAGATGAGCAAAAATTGGATGTAGCACTGTCTCACACTGTTCACCAGTGCCACCTTCGTTATCAGGGAGGTGAGAGTGAAGGCTCTGGGTTAGAGCCTCTTGCATGTGTTACTGATGGGATGTTATGTGGTTGTTCGTTCCGTCATGTTCTTGGTTTTCCTCCTCCCGATGTCTCGTGGATTGAAGAGTGGCCATCAGTGCTCTTGCCTTGTTGTCTTGTTGCCTGTGGTCAGCGTTTCTCTCATCAAGCAGCCCTTGCCGTAGTAAGTCATGACTCCTCCACAATCCGTGCGTCGGGTGGCTTCTAGATCCCTGATTCAGGGGCCACCCACCACATGACCTCGTTGCGCATGTCATTTGTCTCCCTTGGTCTTGTTGGCTCTGTTCCCTTTGTCCGCACTGCTCAGGCCAATTGCTCCCAGTCCAAGGGATTGGTGTTGTACACTTCGTTGGCCCTTGGGGGGAATTGTTCTTGCCAGATGTCCTATACGTTCCATCGCTCGAGCTGACGACAACGGCATGGACTTCTCGTAAATTCGGATCATTGCCTCAGTCTCGCACCGCACGTCTGGCTGCATTCTCTTGCAAGGCACATGCTGTGACTATCTGTTCTGCATCCCTACATTTACACCCTCTCCAGAAACCACTACCAATGTGCATGTTGCATGCTCACATATCTGTTCTGCGTCCCTACATTTACACCCTCTCCAGAAACCACTACCAATGTGCATGTTGCATGCTCACTCACACCCGCTCATGCACAACTGCTGCATTGCCGCCCGTGCCACATCCATACAACAGCTATCGACAGCCTGCTTTGTGTTCTCCCTGCCAATGGCCTTGATGCTGCCACGTTTCCGGCTCCTTGCTCCCTTGGCTGCTTTGACTATGCTCAGGGAAAAATACATTGGTCCCCATTCTCCAGTTCAGAGTTACAAACTTTTCACCCTCTTCACTTGTTGCATGCTAATGTCATGGGCCCACTCCCTCATGACTCTTTTGGAGGTGTCGGGCGTTACGTTCTTTGTCTTATAGATGACTTTTCTCGTATGCATTGGGTCTTTGCCCTCAAACAAAAGAGTGACGTTTGCTCCACCCTTGTTCGTGGCTACCCAGGCTGAAGTCGCATGCGGTCGTCGTCTTCGTGTCTTTCGTTGTAACCGTAAAGTGAACTCATTTGTCCTACCTCTTGTTTTCTATCCTCTCGCGGTGTGACTGTCAAAACCACTGCTCCCTACACCTCCCAACAAAACGGTGTGTCTGAGCGTTGGAACCGGACACTCACCGATGGTGTTCGCACTTGTCTGGAATCGTGTTCCGTACGGTGCCCGCCCACGCCATGTCATACTGTTTGAACGATGGTCCGGTCATCGTGCACACCTCCGTCTTGCTTGAGTCTGGAGCTTAGTCGCTGCCGTTTGGCTCCCGGAGGACCTCCGTGACAGCAAACTCAGTCCGCGTGCTCGCTTATGTACCTTTCTTCAAGTCTCTGCCATGTCAAAAGCCTGGCGTTTTTGGGACCCCGATCGTGCACGCATTGTTGAGTCTCGTGACGCCCTCTTCATTAAGGATGTCTTTCCTTGCGATCTCTCCCATGTCGCTCCACCAACTTCCTTGTCCTCGCTCACTTGGCTTGGGAAGGGTAGCTCTCTTCCAGCCTCCGGTCTCGCTAATGCACCCCTGTTGCCTCAGCTCCTTCCTCTTCCGACCCTCCTCTTCATGTACCTGATGCATCTACCTCTGACATGCTGCTCAGTACCCCTTCTGCTTCCTCAACCAACCCTTCCACAGAGTCTTCCCCCTCTTCATCCTCTGAGTATGCACCACTGCCTCCCAGCAATTCTCCCCTATCATCTAAGACCATGGCACATTCACCTCCCCGCACTGTCACTTAGTCTCCTTCAAAGCCTGTTCTCCTACCGTCCGTGATCTCCGGTGAGACTGTCACTCCGCCAGTCGCAGATGTCCCTTCAATCGTGTCTCAGTCCTACACTCGTGGGGGGCGGTTCCGTTCACTTCCACAGCGCTCTGTCACACAGTCCGCTAAGACATCTCTGCGTCGCACTCGCTCTTGTGCCCCCCCACTACAACTGGCTCCACCGCCAGACCGACTGGCCTTGATGCACTGGGTCTTGCGGTGGGCGTGGTCCATCCCAACTCAGTTGTGAGTTATGCACTAGTTGCTCATGAGTTCCACAGTGCTTTGGATGCTTCAGCCGCATGCTATGTCATCACGTGCTTTGCAGCCAGCGGTCATCCCTCACTTCGTACATAGCCCACCACTGTGCACCAGGCAAGGGAGGCAGCTGATGCTGGCCTCTGGGGAAAGGCCATACAAGAGGAGCTCACAGCCCTGAACGAGCATAAGGTCTTCCAGCTTTTTGAGCTCCCCCCGGGCCGTAAGGTTGTCTCAGCTCGCTGGGTACTTCGGCGTAAGCTGAAGCCTGATGGTACAGTCGAAAGGTACAAGGCACGGCTCACCGCCAAGGGATTCTCCCAGATCCCTGGATCGATTTTGCCGAGACGTTTGCCCTTGTGGGACGTTAAACTTTTGCTTGAGCTCTCTTGAGCCTGGTTGTCCAGCACGACAGGGAATTGGAGCAGATGAACGTCAACAATGCATTCCTGCATGGACGCCTTGATGAGGAGATCTACATGGTGCAGCCTCCAGGCTTCACAGATGGCACAAAAAAGGTCTTGCGGCTGCGTAAAGCTCTGTACGGGCTCAAGTAGTCCCCTCGCTGTTGGAGATCTCGGCCACCCTTGAGAAGGGTGGCTACTGTTGGAGCACCGTTGACCCTACACTCTTTCTGAGTGCACCCTCACAGCCCTTGGTTGCAGTCTTCGTCTACGTGGATGATCTTCTTATTGTGTCACCCACTCCCTCTACAGTGCAGTCTGGGAAAAGCCTATTGCAGTCCACCTACAAAATGAAGGACTTGAGTCCAGCTCGGGTGTTCCTGGGCATGGAGCTTGAGCGGGACCGCCAGTGCCGGACACTACACGTCCATCAGGCTACCTACATTCGTAGCCTGGGGGAGCGTTTCTCCTCCATGCTCACTGACACCCCCACTGCATAGACACCCATGACACCAGCTGGGCAGCACCTCCTGAAGTCACTCGACATGGTTGTGGGAGACTGTCAAGGTCACCGATTACCCCAGTGTGATTGGGTCTCTCATGTACCTTGTCACCACCACTAGACCGGATGTGGCCTTCACGATCAACTTCCTTGCTCAGTTTTCCAAACAACCTCGATAGAATCACCTCGAGGCTGCACTGCGTGTCGTTCGCTACGCATTGTCTACTGCTCGTGTGGGACCACACTTGTAAGCCGGGCAGTGCCAACGGCACTGATTACGGCTTGCGGCTTCCTTGAATGTACAAGATGACTGTGGATTTGGAATCTACAGGAAAAACCATGCAAGATCGACCCAAGAATGGGGTCGATCCATCAAGAATTGAGGAAGTTACGCCCGGCCGAACGTTGGACCGGCCGAGGGGAAAACAGATGACGGGAATTCATCCCCAAGGACCAAGGCTCGACCCTCGGAAGACCCAACAAGGCCGAAGCGCCCCTTGGGGCCCGGTTAGTCAATGAGTCAAGGATCATTGAGGGCCAAGGGCGCTTTGGAATGGCGTCCCGATGTGTTATTACCAGCAAGGGCGCTTCGGGCGGCCGTCACCGCCGCTAGTGGTGCTGCCAGCGGCAGATTATCGTGGTTCCCGGAAACGGCCATATCTCGGCCGTTCCTCCACAGAATGATGCGATTCTTGGTGCGTTAGAAAGCTGGGAAGATGAGGTACGTGATGCTAAGGCAATAACGCTCATCCCAGGCCTGTACGGGGCCGCACATGGCTCGGAGACCTCGGATCGCCTAGGATGTGTCATCATGTACATATAGTCTTGTATGTTGACACTTGAATAACAAGTACAGTTTACTCCCACTGTGCCACACGTGTTCTCGTGCTCCCCCAAGACGATCCTACGCTTCCGCAATGCCGGGTTGGTGTGCACCGGCCTCCCCTTGGTCGCCGTTGCCGCCGGTTGGTGCCTCCACCATCCAGTTGAGGCTAGCACACCGAGCCCGGTTCACACTTGGTATCAGAGCCACCCTTGGCTCAGGGGCACAACCATCTACGTGGCAACCTCTCCTAGTCGGCGTAGACCAGCACGCATCTTGTCTCTTTGGCGGATTCGTGCCCAAGGCTAACCACGCACTCCGGTGACAAGGCGGTAACCGGAGGACCCGTTGAGGAAGAAGTTGTACCGGACGTGAAGATGACTTCAACCAGCTCGTCCTCGCTGGCCGCGGCGTTTGACGCGCAAGGCAAAGTAACAGCAGCCGCAGCGTTGCAAAAGTTGCTCACCGACATGCAGGCCAAGATGGACTTGTTGGAGAAGCAGAACGAGTATCTCAATCAAGAGCTCGCGAAGCATCCAGTGACAACACCAGTGGCAGTTGCCACCGCAAACGTACCTGCGGTGGGCGTCCCGAGCCCGCCCAAGCCCGAGTTATTTGACCCATCGAAGAAGGATGGGCGAGCTCCGCATGCTTGGATATTCGGGCTGGAATTGTACTTCCCCGCCATCGGCGTGGATGCCTCAAGGTACGAGGCGCGCCGCGACTATGCCGTGACCCTGTTGAGAGGGGCATCGTTGGATTGGTGGGCCGATGTGATGCGGTCCAATCCACACGGTAGTGGAGCAGCAATGGTCGCCGGCATCGCGGCCGCGACCGGAATCTCAACCCCATCGGTTCCAACGTGCAGCAATGGCGACCCTACCCTAAAATGGCCGACCTCGTGGAAGGAGTTCACGGAGGCGTTCATCAAGCGCTTCACCGTGGGTGACGTGAGGAACAACGCGCGTGCCAAGCTGCGTCGGCTTCGCCAAACTAGCGGCGTCGCCAAATACACCCGCAGGTTTCGTGAGATCGTCGCCAACTGTGGCTTCGACTCCCACGAATTGTGCTTCCACTACAGCAACGGCCTCAAGAACGACGCCCGCGCTGTGACGGTGATGCACGACCTCAATGACGACCTGTCGGCAATGATTGCAGCAGCCGAACGGTACGATTCGCGCGTGCAACAGGCTCATGCCAACAGCCACAACTCTTTTGGTGGTGGTTATGGCAAGCGGGCCGAGAGCGACGTCACGCCCATGGAGATCGGAGCATTACAACAGTGCAAGTGCTACAACTGTGGCAAGCCTGGCCACATTGCGCGTGACTGTCGGAGTCCAAAGAAGGGCGATGACATGGGTAAGCGGCAAGGGAAGGGGAAGCAAGCCACGAAGGAAGCGGATAAAGCAACAAAGGAGTCGGGAAACGAGGAGAGCCGGGAGTAGATGGCGTTACTCCTGGCACCTCTCAGCCCAAACCGCCAGTTGACCGCCCACCCGAACGCCTTGCGGCAATTAAGGGGGTTTCCGAGGTCAAGGCATGGGACACGGGGTATGAGGAGGAGCAGCCCGCATCTCTCTTGGAGGCGCGAGTGAAAGGCGTCAAGGAGAAGGTGGGGAGCCTGCTGGATTGTGGCGTGAGCCACAGTTTTGTGAGCATGGAGTGTGCTCGGAAGTGGGGCCTTGCGCTCACGAGCAAGAAGCGGACCGCTAACCAAGTGGACGGCACGATTGAAGTGGGGTACCTGGCCCGTCCCCTCTCCATTTGCGTGGGGAAGCTTTGCATAACGACCGTATACCGGGTGTGCCAGATGAAGGATTACGATGTGATCCTCGGTCGTGAATTCCTCCACAAGTACAACCCCGTCGTCAATTGGGAGGCGCGCACCGTCTCAGTCAAGCTCGGAGACAAGGAGTATCCCCTGCCTACGTGGTCCGAGGAAGAGGCCGCGGAGGAGGAGACTTGCGAGGAGGAAGCGCCGCAGCAGTTGGTCCCTCGCAAGGAGGAAGCGCGCGATTCAGAAAAAGGAGCAGATTTTTCTGGCGTTCGTGCGAGACGTGGAGGACGATTTCGACAAACCAGAGGACGTGGCGCCTGCTGTGGCGCATGGGGCGACTCGTAAGCAGCCGGGGGTCCAAGGCAAGTTTGCCGCGGTGCCCGAGGGGCTTCGGAAGGTGTGTACGGAGTTTGAGGACGTGTTCCCCGACACCCTCCCGGAGGGTCTGCCACCGAAGCGAGACGTGGACCATCGCATCGACCTCAAACCTGGAGCACGGCCGCCTCTTCGTGTAACGTACCGCATGAGCGATGCGCAACTGCAGGAGCTCAAGAAGCAGCTAACCGAGATGACAGAGCAGGGCTTCATCCGCCCCTCCTCGTCTCCTTACGCTGCACCTGTCTTGTTTGTGCAGAAAAAGACGGGGGAGATGCGCATGTGCATGGACTACCGGGCGTTGAACGAGTTGACCATCAAGAACCGGTACCCGCTTCCACGAGCTGAGGAGCTCTTCGATCAGCTCCTTGCGGCTCGCTTCTTCACGAAGATCGACCTCCGTTCTGGCTACCATCAGATCCGCATCGCAGCAGATGATGTGGAAAAGACGGCCTTCCGCACCCGCTATGGTCACTACGAGTTCCTCGTGATGCCTTTCGGGTTGACCAATGCGCCGGCCTCCTTCATGGCGGCGATGAACAACATCTTCAGGCCGTACTTGGATGACTTCGTGGTGGTGTACCTCGACGACATCTTGGTGTATAGCAGGACGGCGGCGGAGCATGCGGAGCATGTGAAGAAGGTCCTCGAAATTTTGCGGAAGGAGAATTTTTTTACAAAACTCTCTAAGTGTGAGTTTGCGGTGGGGAAAGTTTAATTCCTTGGACACATAATTGGCAATGGACAGATTGCCATNCCACTCTCCAATCTCACTCGCAAGGATCGCGAGTGGAGTTGGGGAGTTAGCGAACAAGAAGCCTTTGAGAATCTCAAACGGGCTCTGACCTCCGCGCCGGCCTTGCACTTGGCCGACAGCGGCCGTGAGTTTGAAATGGCGACGGATGCATCGGACCTGGCCATTGGTGGAATCCTTTTGTAGGACTTTGGCAACAGGTCGCAGCCAGTCGCCTACTACTCGCGCAAGTTGCGCGGGGCGGAGCTGAACTATGCCACCCATGACAAGGAGATGCTCGCCGTTGTCGTAGCCTTCAAGAACTGGCAGTGCTACCTCGAGGCGCGGAAATGCACGGTCTACACCGACCACCACGCGTTGAAGTACTTGAAGACGCAGCCGAACCTGAGTCAACGGCAAGCGCGTTGGGTGGAGTACCTCGAGTCGCACTTTGACTACAAGATCGTGTACCGGCCGGGTCGTATCAACCCAGCCGACGCACTCTCAAGGCGACCGGACCTGATGATGCGGGTCGCGTCTCTCACCATCCACGAGGATGCCTTCCTTGTGCAGCTCTTCACGGAGGGATACGAGGCACATGGGGAGTACGATGCTCGGAGATTTTTCTTCGAGGCGCCGTATTGGCGATGGCGAGGCACGCAATAGGTGGTGGTTCCCGCGGTGCCCGCACTTCGGCAGCTGATTTTGGAGGAATGCCATGACAGTGGCCCGAGTGGTCACTTCTCCGTCGACAAGACATTGAAGACGGTGGCTCGCTTCTTTTGGTGGCCCACCATGTCGTCGGAGGTGGCTGAATTCTGCCGGAGTTGTGACGTGTGCCAACGCCACAAGGCGAGGAGGACAAAGACCCCGGATCTCCTCCAACCCTTGCCATCCCCGAGCAGCCGTGGCAGGAAATCTCCATGGATTTCATCACGGGTTTGCCCACGACAGCGGCAGGCCACAATGCGGTGTTGGTGGTGGTGGATCGCTTCAGCAAGATGTCGCACTTCATTGCGATGCGTGATACGGTGAGCGCGAAAGGCACGACTCGGCTGTTCCTCGAACATGTGGTGCGTCTTCATGGCGTGCCGCGGTCCATTGTGAGCGACCGTGACCCGCATTTCACAAGCAAGTTCTGACGAGAACTCATGGAGCGGTACGGCAGCAAGGTGCAGCTGTCGACCAGTTTTCATCCCCAAAATGACGGGCAAACGGAGCGGACGAACCAGACGCTGGAGCAGCTCCTCCGTATAGTGGGTGATCCGGACGAGACGGCGTAGGACCAGCGATCGCCGGTCGCTAAACTGGCGTACAACTCNCTCCCCCTCCGGTGGTGATCGAAGGCGAGCAAGAGTTTGAGGTGGAGGCCATCCTTGACCACCGTCGTCGTGGCCGTGGATGGGAGTACCTGGTCAAGTGGAGAGGCTACGACGCAGCCCACAACTCATGGGAGCCGGTCCGCAACTTCAATGTTGGTAGGGTGAATGCCATCCTCCGGGACTATCAGGAGCGAACCGAGACGGCTCGCTCCTAAAGGGGGGGGGGGGTAGTGTAAGCCGGGCAGTGCCAACGGCACCGATTACGGCTTGTGGCTTCCTTGAATGTACAAGATGACTGTGGATTTGGAGTCTACAGGAAAAACCATGCGAGATCAACCCAAGAATGGGGTCGATCCATCAAGAATTGAGGAAGTTACGCCCGGCCGAAGGTTGGACCGGCCGAAGGGAAAACAGATGACGGGAATTCATCCCCAAGGACCAAGGCTCGACCCTCGGAAGACCCAACAAGGCCGAAGCGCCCCTTGGGACCCAGTTAGTCAATGAGTCAAGGATCATTGAGGGCCAAGGGCGCTTCGGAATGGCGCCCCGATGTGTTATTACCAGCAAGGGCGCTTCGGGCGGCCGTCACCGCCGCTAGTGGTGCTGCCAGCGGCAGATTATCGTGGTTCCCGAAAACGGCCATATCTTGGCCGTTCCTCCACGGAACGATGCGATTTTTGGTGCGTTAGAAAGCTGGGAAGATGATCTATGTGATGCTAAGGCAATAACACTCATCCCAGGCCTGTACGGGGCCGCACACGGCTCGGCGACCTCG
This sequence comes from Penium margaritaceum, assembly GCA_023375785.1. Taxonomy (NCBI): domain Eukaryota; kingdom Viridiplantae; phylum Streptophyta; class Zygnematophyceae; order Desmidiales; family Peniaceae; genus Penium; species Penium margaritaceum. The sequence goes on from SZWC01009123.1 coordinate 45,229, forward strand.
GGTCGCCTAGGATGTGTCATCATGTACATAAAGTCTTGTATATTGGCACTTGAATAACAAGTACAGTTTACTCCCACTGTGCCACACGTGTTCCCGTGCTCCCCCAAGACAATCCTACACTTCCGCAATGCCCGGTTGGTGTGCACCGGCCTCCCCTTGGTCGTCGTTGCCGCCGGTTGGTGCCTCCACCATCCGGTTGAGGCTAGCACACCGAGCCCGGTTCACAACACTACAGGTTACAACCCTCTGTACTGATAGATGGCTACACTGACAGTGACTGGGTCCACGATGTAGATGCTCGTAGCTGCACCGGCTATGTCTTTCTTGTGGGTGGAACCGCTATCTCGTCGAAAAGCGGTAAGCATGGTTGTGGTGTGCGTAGCTCCAGTGAGGCTGTATATGTTGCCCTTGGCGCAGGTACGTGTGAGATTGTCTGGCTTTCTTGCTTGCTTCAGCAGCTGCATGTTCCCATCCGCTGCATCACATTGCGCTCCGACAATTAGAGCTCCAAGGCGATTGCTGAGCATGATGGCATGCATCATTCACGCACAAAGCACATCAACATTGAGCATCATTTTGTGCGTGAACACATTGGCGCAGGAGAGGTCCCAGTCGTCTGGGTCGACACTCTTCAGCAACGTGCATAATTTCTTACCAAATCTCTGAGCAGTGGGATGTTCAAGGTAGATGTGCATGCAGTTGGCTTGTTGCGTGCACACGATGCTCCTGGCTGAATTGACACCCTTTGTCTATCCCTCGTACTGTGATCCTTCGTGTGGTGTATGGGCTGTTTGTCTGTGGGTCATGGCGGAGTGTTAGTTCGTTTGTCTACCAAACATGCAAGTGACCTCTTGACTCCTTCCACTCATACACGCACTATTCTTGCAGGTGACAGGGCATAACTGAAGCTATGGAGCCGTGCATCAGTAGCGTCTTTGCCGCGTGCAAGATCAGTGGGCTCGACTATGCTCAGCTCTGTTGGAGCTGATAACTTGCTGCTCCAACCATTTGCTGATGGACCATATGATTGCTAAAACATGAGAGATTCACTGAGAGATGCATGCACCATATACGCTCGTGGTCGATGTGGTTTGTGGTTTCATGTACCTTGCATGTTGTGCTTGATCTCTCATTATTGCCCGGGTTGCTAATCCTATGGGGCCACACGCTCAGTTGCTCTGAGGTGTGAGAAACCACGGCGACCTTTTGGCCGACCGGTTTGGTTCGATCCCAGGGTAGCGACTGGGCCCCACTGCAAACTCTTCAAGTGGGTGGCCCAGTCAACCGCTGCCAAGAGATGGCTGGTTGCTTTCTCTCGTTACTCTTGATCTCGCTACTCAACTAAGCACGTTTTTCACCAACTTCTTGTTCCACCATGGCTGTGACTAGTGTGTGCGTTAAGCTTGTGTAGTAGTGAGTGCACGTCGGCCTTCTGTCGCTTCCTACATACCGTAGTGATTTGTATTCTACTTCATAGTTTTTCACCTAATGATGTGATCTCCATTTTCACCCAGATTTGGCCCTTCTGAAACATTGGAGGTGATTCTCCCGTGGCACAATCCAGGTCCGCTTAAAGGACCGCTTTTTAAATTCTCCCACGTCGCTATCTAGAGTTCAAGTATTGGAGTCTGCAAGTGAGTGCATGGTCCATTCGATTCAGATGAGGATGTGCGAATTGTCAAACAACGTGGCAGATGCTTCAGGAAGCGACTAAGTAAACCGCTTGCCGTCAATCGCTCAGCGATGACGGCGTGTTTACATCCAATCAGGAGCAAGGAAACAGCATGCAGCATTGACGCTCACTTTCCAGCACTCGCAAAAAAGTGCACATTGTTGCGAGTGCCTAAACGAGTGGACAACGATTCACTCGCTCTCCTCCTCCAAGAGCAACTGCTGAGATGATGCAGTTGTGCTGCACTTGATCTGGCCTAGATGCTCTTTCTCATTGAAATTTTGGAAAGATAAACTTTAAGTGGTGAATTCATGAATTCATAATTTTGGAAGTGATTCTCCCATGGCACAACAATGAGCAACAAAGTTTGTGCATTAAACCCATATGAATAGAACAGTGGAGATGATTTCCCCAAGTGAACCGTAATTTCAGGTGTGAGCATAGGCGAATGAAAAATCATTGTTTTGACGGGATGTACAAATCACTACGGTATATGTACAACATGTAGAGGTATGGAAAACGAGGACAACCACCAATTTATTGAGGAAGTTTTAATGACAGTTTATGAAATATGGTGAAAACACCCATTACCCCCTGTGTTGTCACCAGTGGCCCTTATGTACCCCGACCTCGAAACAATAAGCCCCATCCGCCCCCGTTGCGGAAAAATATACCCCATTTGACCCCTCCTCCAAAGAATGAGCCTTATCTGCCCCTGTCCGATAACAATAAGCGTCATCCTCCCACCTGTTTCCACCATGCTGAAATAGCCACGCTTGTCTTTGCAGTTGTGGTTTGCATGCGCACTATCTCACTGATATGTACTGTGACCTCTCGGCTGGTGTAGATGCTCATTTAGACGAATGACTTGGCGGTTGTTGATGATGGCGTGCGCTGAGCGATGGATGGGACATTGCTCCATTTTGAGAGACTTCGCTCCCGTCTCCTTGTGTAGAGTCTCTCACTTGCTAGTACTGTGTGTCTAGCTCCATCGACAACAGCCACCGGCGTTCATGCCACGGAGAGTAATAAATGACTGCTCCTTGTACCATAGTGTCTGGCTAGGCTTAGGCATCCATAGCTGTCGTGTGTGATTTCTCTAGCTAAGTTGTATGCATGACTACGTTCACAGCATGCATACATTGGTGTGGTCCAGTTTTATGGAAAAAAACGCACGACGCCCAGGTTTGGGGCTGTCGGTCCTGTGGCAAGGCTCACCGAGAAAACCCCACAGACCAGAAAATATGTTCTTTACCTTATTTGCTGGTAGACGGAATAACAAGCTTCACAGATATGAGGGTCTTGGTTAGTGAGGGAGGGGTCTCACACCACACTTCATTCTTGTTGTCAACTCAGTCATTACTCAACTTCAACTGCAGTTTTGGCGCTAAGTCTTGAGTGCAAGTTTTCCCTCTCATATCTGAGCGACCAACGCTGCCCACGTGTTAAGTCTGGATGCAACAGGCCACGTACTTCTGTCCAAGTGGTGAGGCGGTAGAAATTTCTCTTGTCCAGACAAGCGCATCACCGTTCCCTTCTTACTTGAGCATGGTGAAAATGGGCATGCGGTACAACATCGCGACCCTCCATTGCGGCCGTCGTGATGGAGGGCCATGAAAGCATTCAGAGGTGGGGAGGGGGGATCTGATCGACGAAATTTCCGGCTGACGTCTGTCAGTCGGCACTTTGTCAACCGCCACCTTGCTCCCCCTGTCAGTCGTGCCCCCTTTTCCTTTAGTGTTCCACCCGTCCAAGGACCACCTTCGATCCGATCGTGGCCCTCGTGATTGAGGGCCGCGATGGAACGGGCGGCCGATGGGCTGCTCCGGGACGGGGGGGAGGAACTTCGCCAGGGATTCCGGCTGACAAGCATCAGTCAAATCCTTGCTTGATTAAAGGAGAGTCAAAACTCCCCATTTGTTCTCTTTTACAGTTTTTTCAGATTTATGCCCTTGTTTGACGTACAACCCATAGACAAATCCACCGCCTCATTACACCTGGGGTTTTAGGGCTTCATTTTTGTGCAGGCACCAGCAATTGCCCTCGTGGCCCAGTAGGTTCCCGTTTAACACATGGGGAGCCTTGGACCCCCCATGCAAACTCCCTGCAAACCACCTCCAAATAATCACGAACCCCTCTACAAAAGGGTTTGTCATTTTTGGGCCAAAAAAATGGGACGTTAGCATGTCAACATCGCATGCCATGCGACAAGGACATGCTGCTTCTCGGCATACGAGAGGGGTATATCCTTCTTTTTCCTAACCCTACGACCCAAGTTTGTGCAAAAGGGGCGAATGAGGCTCATTGTTCTGTACTATGGACAAATGAGGCTCATTGTTCCGTAGTAGGGACGAGTGAGGCTTATTTTTCCAAGGAGGGAGGAAATCAGGCTTATTCTCCCAAACGAGGGGTATATGGTCATTCCGCCCAATGAAATAACCAATGCGTTGATTAGGTTTAACAAGGTGATGCAAGCAACACAATAGATGTTGGGACAATCCTGTAGTTTAGTGGTGCACACCACCAGGTCACCGCCATGCCTAGATCAGTAGTATCACCATGAAAGTTCTGCACAATCATGGACACAACAAAACCCAACAATCCCCTATGACCAGATACAACATATTCTAATGTACATGCAGTCACTAATGGGTCTACAACACAGTGCCAATGACAATTCATGTGCCGCATGCTCTTCCATTAGTAAGCAATAGATTTAGTCCTAAGGAACGAATGGAATTTCCAAGTTTTTCAGGTGGTGTCCCTTTCTCTAGAAGTCACCCCACCGCATGTCTGTCCTCACCCATGTGACGGAGACCACCTCATCGCACAAAATCACACACTACGTGATGCTCAGCAATAATGTGTTTTGTGCCTATACATGATAACACTCCAGTTGTAACAATGAAGAATAATTTCACATAGAGACTATCGTTTGTCACAGAAGAATTGAATCAACCAGGGAGCTCTAACAGCTTCCACACTACACACCACACACTCAACCTCCGACCAACCATGAGCGACACCTCCCTTCTTGTCGTTCCACCAAAAAACAACAAAACCACCAAGTATTGGCATGTACGACATCCAAATCCTCCTGTCCAGACTACAGTCCTACTCACTAACGATGTATTCTTCAAAGAGTACTATGTTATCCATTTTGGACATAGAAGCAGGTCGTGACCCATCTCTTTCATGAAAGCTAGCTTACCAGCACAAAGCCTTCTGTGTGGGCTAACAATCGCAGAGCTGGATTTCAAATGGTAAGGACGGAACAACATGTGTTCAAAGAACAAGGTTTCAACACAAAACTGCTCATGAGGGAACGCTGGTGGTTCACCACTTTCAGTTCTTAGATCCACACTTCTTTTCTTTCACATCAATCTTGATCCAAAATTTCATGATCTCCTCTCCACTCCTCTCAGCCAAAGGGGCTAAGGCAAGAGGGTCAACAACATCTCTTGGATTAGAAGAAATGAGGGTATCCTCAGATGCTATCAAGGCTTAACACAGCACGTTTGATAGCTGAAGTGCTAGAGGCCAAGCAATATATGGTTTTGGAGTGAGTGAACAATGAGTAGAGATGGTGGGAAGATGAGAGCTAGAGGGATCAGGAAGAAAGGAAGGAAGGAAGGAAGCAGGGAAGGAGGAAAGTAGGGTGGTAGAGAAGGTGTGAGGGGACACAATCTGAGTTGGCAATCACATTTGATGACCGAGATCAACACGTTGCTCGTCAAATGAGACTTGTACCTAGTGAGGTTGTTCACGAAGGGATACGACGAGTTCGGGGATAACAAGATAACTAAATTCTGGTTCGACAAACCCTATTGGCAACTGCGATTCACTCACCAAGTCGTTGTTCCACATAACGAGGAGCTACAAAGATTGCTATTAGAGGAATGCCATGATATTGGTCCGGGTGGACACTTCGGCGATCAAACCCCCAAACAGCTTCTCTGCACATTATGCGGCCCGTACGACAACGACTGGCCAGCCAAGCTGCCGACCGCTGAATTCCCATATAACTCCACCACCTCCACTGCAACTTGTAAAATCCCTTCTGAAGTGGTACATGGAAAACTTCTCGGCATACCGGCCGGATTGCAGAGCCAGGGCAACATCTCCGCTTTTGACACCCTCCATAGGGAATTCTCAAGTGCTTGGGAGGAAACACGGCAAACCCTTACAAAGAGACAAGCGGCTATGAAGCAAGCAATCAACCGGCGTCGCAGCGATGACGTGACCAGCGCTGGTGATCGCATCCTCCTCGGCTCAGAAAACATCAAATCCAATGATAGGACTTCGCAAACCTCAAAATCCCATGATTTGAACCATTTGAGATTGAGCGAATGCAAACCCCTGGCATTGCTCGGCTTTGCCTGCTTGGAAACATTGCAATTAATCATCTTTTCCATGTCTGCAAGCACAAGCACTACCAAGAGCTCAACACAAACTTCCTCGTCAGAGACATTACACCTCCACCTCATGTAAGACTAGACAGGGATACGAAGTACATGATTGAAGGCATCCTTGGATACTGACGCAGTGGAAAAACGACCAAATATCTCGTCAAGTGGCATGGCTATGACGCTACGCACAACAGTTGGGAGTCCTGCGACAACCTCCCATATGTTGACGACCTGATCGACGGCTACTACCGTCGTCACCAGCCTACGTCTACAAACGTGTCGGGAAGTCGTGGCTAAAGGGGGAGGACGTGTTACGTCCCTGACGTACACGAGTCCCTGAACTCAGTGAGTCCGCATTTCTGATCATAAATTCATGGCCCACTCCGCAACAACCTCAGAAGTTTTACGCGGATTGGCTCAGGGCATTTTGGCCACCTGCACTGACCTGTAGTGTTCCGTTCCCAAAGAATCCAATTACTTTGACCACTTTCATGACTGGTTGAGTGAAGTGTCGAGAACTATATCAATGATTCCATGCTTTTTGGTCAATTTCTGGACAGCGCTGGATCTTTACAAAAAAGGCGCCTCGATATTCTTGAACCCCCCCGACTTCTCGGCGGAGCATCTCAGAATAGCCACAAACTGCAACCTCGCATGCGTCGCGTGGGATGGGCGTCGAGGACACGAGATATGCCTCACTCTCATTGTCGGTATTGTACATGAGTGTTACGTATCAGACGTACGCGAGTCCCTACTCTTTTCGAATGAGCATTTCTGTCATTGTACAAATAGCCCACCGTTCAACGAAACCTAAATTTTCACTGCGACGGTCGAGGACGAATCGGCCAACTACCCTTGTCCTCCAACAAACCTTCTCGAACCTTCTCACAACTTCAACCACTCTTGAGAATCAACAACACAAGTGTCTTGACCTTCCGGACGACTTTTCAATACATCGAGAAATATCAACTTTTATAAAGATGCATCTCGCATCTTCGCCGTTGATCCTCAAAGCCCCCCGATTCCTCACGAGAGCTTCTCGATCCGACCGCTCACGATGCGTCTCCAAACGCGTCGGTCGACGATCGACCCAATGACCTTGACTATGCCTCATTTGTCACCTGACACTTGTATATATGTGTTCGATGATTTTGACACTAGTCATTGAAGTACACTTACCGCTACTTGTGAATTTCTCAAGTATCCATAATTCACAAACGTGTTATTCCTCTGAAATTTTACTTGTTCACCATCTATGTTCTGTTCCGAATAACACTTGGTATCAGAGCAAAGTAATGCTGGAGAGGCATCTGACTACTTTACCCATCCAGAGGACTACCTTGCACAAGCCGTAAGCACATCTCGCACGTTAAGACTTTGCAAAATTGGGGACTATGACGTGAAGAGAGCGAGCGCATCCGACGATCAGCAGCGTTTCTTTGGTGACGACTTTGGCAATGGACAAGCAGAATGTGCCTATGCACGCAAACTCAGAATCGGCATCAAACACTGGCATGGCAAGGTTTGTGGCAGCCGGATCAACTACCACGGCTCCAACGACCAACCCGGTCATGGTTCCGATGCAGTAAACCAGCCGTCCCTACAAGAAGCCTCAACGTCTACAACAGGAACGATAGGTGGCACAGGACAATAGGCGCAGATCAACGAGGAACTGGCAAAACGTAGTTCCGCGCTTGAGGGGATCAACAGCCATGGAGGCTCTTCAAAATGCGAGTGTACGAAAGGCGGTGCTCATCCAGAGAAACACCCAACTCTCGAGCGAACCCAAAACTCATCCGGCCCCACCTGAATCGTTCAATCTTGCAAATTCCAAAGGACCAAGGGTTTGGATATGACTGACGAGTCTGGAAGGGTGATTCGCCGTTGCTAGGGTCAACGAAGAAGAAGAAGATCAAAAGAAGATCAAAAGAAGATTGACTTCGCGGCTGTGCTGTTCCGTGGCACGGCACTAACTTGGTGGTCTGATCTAAATGTCATCCAACGGTAGCAGGAGACCGACAGGGCTTCATCAACGGCCAACGGCACCTGTCTCATATCGCCAACCGCAAGCGTTCTACCCTAAGATCAGATCAACCCACAATGACAAGACGTGTTGACACCACCAACTGACTGGAAAAAGTTCTCGCGCGCAATGCTCGCATGATTTGGACGATTGAATGTGAATTCCGACGCTCGGTACAATCTCCAGCGTCTCGTTCAACAGTCTAACGTGGCAGATTACACGCGGAGGTTCCGCGAGATCATCAGTGGTGCCGACATCGCCCCCGATGAACTCTGTTTTCCCTACAACAATGGCCTCAAAGAAGACTCCCAACCACCGAAATCGCATATATTTTGGCAATCTTCATCACAACGGGTAAATCTGCATTTGATGTGGTGTATGGAAAAACTTCCCGCCACACCAATTGAACTACACAACAAAAGCAACATTCCCTCGGTTGATGTCCAACGCCCCGACTTCTCCACCATCTAGGGAACACACTTACGAAGACACAAGCGGCAATGAAATGAGCAGGTGACGGACATTACAGCAACGTTGTGTTTGCCGTAGGCGACAAAGTTCTCCTCATTTCGACAAACGTCAAACTCCACGGAGCCGACTATTCAAAGCTCAAACACCGATGGTTGGGCCCGTTGGAGATCGAGGGCACGCAAACCCCCGTGGTCGCGCGACTCAGACTCCCCAACACTATGCAAGTTCACCCAGAGTTCCATATCAGCAGATTCAAGCATTACCAAGACCCTGGAGAGAACTTCCCAGGCAGGGACGCACCTCCCCCTCCACCTGTACAAGTGGACGAGGACACAAAGTGCGTCATCGAGGACATCCTTGGCCATCCACGACATGGCAAAACAACATAATACCTTGTCAAGTGGCGCGGTTGTGATGCCACGCATAACACCTTGGAACCCTACGCCAACCTCCGAGAAGTCAATCATCTAATTGACGGATGCTATCGCCGTCACCGGGCCACATTTGTACGCGCACCGAGACGTCGCTACTAGAAGGCGGGGAAGTGTTACATACCAGACATACACGAGTCCCTTATCTTTGTGAGTGGACATTTGTGTCTATACTAGCTCACCGCACGACGAGACCTCAAATTTCACTCTGATGGTCGAGGGAAAATCGGCCAACTGCCCTCGTCCTGCAGCGAACTTTCTCGCATCTTTTGAGAACTTCGACCACTTTCGAGAATCAACAACCGAAGTGTCACGACCTTTCGGCTGACTTCTCGACACATCGAGAAAGCATGAGATTTATAAAGATGCATCTCGCATCTTCGCCTTCGATCCTCACAGCCCCCCGATTCATCACGACGCGAATCCACATGCGTCCATCGACGATCGACCGAATGAGGCATAGTCGGGGGACTATGCCTCATTCGTAACTCGACACTAGTATGTATGTGTTTAATCATTGTGACACTGGTCATCGAAGTGCACTAACCGCTAATTATAAACTTCTAATGTGTCTCAAAATCGCAAACGTGTTTAGCCTCGCAACTTCTACCTGTTTACCATGTACGCTCCGTTTGGCAGAACAAGATGTACTCGACTAACTCGTCACTTGTCATCGTAGTACACTTACTTCTTAATACGAAACATCCATTTGTCAAAAATACTGGAATATTATTTTGTATCACACCTCATCCATATGAATCACCTTCGTTCCGCTTGGGGTAACATCTGGCGTGCTCCTGTAAAAGTGAGTACAATGTTTATCTTAGGTCAATCGAGTACTGTCTCTTCTTTGAGATAAGTGGCCATGATAAAATTCGGTGGCCCAAACAGTGGTCAAAGTGGGATTAGGCCGACTGAAATTTCACTCGTTCCAGCGGCGATCGGTCGTCGACCCACCCCAGTCAAGAGGCGTGCTTGTCTCGACGCGCCGGCCCTGCCGTACTTGGGAGGAAGCCGACATTTGGCCCTTGCTTTGACTCGACTTGCTTGAAACCCCTTTTTTGGGCCAGCGTTTCATAGTTGTTTTATTCAGCTATAGGAAAAGTGTATCTTGCAATCTCGTCCCGAACTGTATTTATATGCTCCCTCGAGGGGCAGATGTCTGCTGAGTTCGAGCCGTTTGTTTTTCCATACGAGTTCAATGAGTGCACTTCCGGTTCGCCGAGCACACGCGCCTGAATGCACCTAAAAACTTGGAAGTGTATGTGAATTTTGCGACAAAAAGATGATTTTGATGAAAGCCTCCTTGGTCGAGTACGCCAGCAGTTTGGCCGATTTCCATGCTGCTCGAGGTCTACTGCAAAAGCAGGCCAGATCAGTACTTACTGCTGCGGCTGCTGGCAGCGGTAGCATGGAGAACGCCGAGACTCGGCGGTCAACCTC
>SZWC01009123.1:80979-101895 GCA_023375785.1 Penium margaritaceum
TCACCACCACCACCACCACCACCACCACCACTACCACCACCATCACCACCACCACCACCGCCGCCAGCAGCAGGACACAAACCAACAACGCAAGACAAGAGATTTGGAAGCTGGAACAGCAGCAACAAGTGACAGGGGATGAAGGGGGGGTGAAGAGCAAGCAAACAAGGTGGGTGGTGTAAGAGGAGAGCGTGAGAGAGCCAGAGAGAGAGAGAGCAAGAGGAAGAGGGAGAGTCTCACATCTCAACTCCCAAAGGATACAGACTCTTAAGTTCACAACCGCAGCACTGCAGTTGCATGGCTGGCCACAGGATAGGGTGACAACACAGGCTGCACCAGTCCGACTGATGTGACATACATGGTGGCTGCCAGCACTCGTGCCAAGGTCAGAAAGTCTTTTACTGCCATTGCATGGAAATGTGTTGCATGCCGTGGCACTGCGCTGCGCTGCCAATTGATGGTGATAATTATCTTCCCACTTTTATCTGAATGCATTCCATGATTACACCTGCTTTCATTCCGATGAAAAATATAAAGAAATAAATAAACAAATAAAGATGGCAATAAATTTGCTCTACTAGAAGGTAGGCAATTGATAACTATCAGATCCACGACAGATCACGATCATCCAGGATAAATTCACAATAAAACACAATGAATCCCGATAACTCTTGATAAATCACACTGTGACCATGATAGAGTATGATAATATACGATGACTATCCCCAAGGAGGGAATTTTTTTTTTTTCCCTGGCGATGAAGATTTGAATCATCATGGGACCCTGCAGGATAACATAAAGATCATTATTCCCCCAGATTTTACTGGGGGAATAATCAAAACGTTGCTTGGTCTTGCGCTGCGATGCGATGGGATGTAGTGCAAAGGAGTTTGGTGCCATGCGTCGTGTTGTGTTTTGATGTGACGTGTCCTTGTGTGATGTGTTCATGTGGGGATGAGACGCGCCTCAACGTACTGCGACGTGATGCATTGTGCATGTGTCGCAAGTGCGTTGCGATGTTTTGTGAAGCGGTGCTTTGGGATGTGGTGCTGTGCTATGCGATGCAATTCTGTGCATTGCCCATGTCATGCAGTTGCATGCACGGTATGCAATGCATTGCAATGCATAGTGTAATGCATGGGACTTTGGTGATATTAGTCCTCAAATGAAATTCTTCAAGTAGACTCAAAGTGTATTCCCCTACTGCTCATTAAATTTCATTCCTTGAACTTTATCAATTTCGTCATTGTGAAATTCGTTCAGATTTTTACAGGTGGAATTGTTTTGGTAATCAGTTTGAATCCGTCGAAACCTTGCTCATTGAATTCAGCGACAGCACGTGGTCCTATCCTCGATGAGGCTGCTGTTTGAGATTCCAAGGATAGTCGCGCCACAACGCGCCGCGTCGACACGATCCGTTTCTGGCAGCCGAGCGCCGGTCCTGGCGCTCGGTTGCCAGATTCGCAACTATGTGTGTGACAAGAAACTAAAATTAGCGAGCATGAACATGATCTGTCATCCAAACCTTCCCGTTTTCCTCGACAATGACAGACAAGAAACGGAGACCAGGAAGCAAAGAGACACAAAAGTGTGCCCGATAAATTCAACGGAAAAGAGATAATTCGAATGTATTCGGTGAAGATACAAATTCGGTGGAATCAGGCGAACGAAAACATATTTAACATCGAATGTAATGATCAGTAGGGTGTGTGAGATTCGAACATTTGCCAGGAATTAGCCAGATAGCTTTGAACAATGGAATAGCATTCGACTACTCGAATACCATTTATACCTATTCGGATTCTTCATAAATACCTCATATCCGAATGTTCAAATAGTCTTCAAGTGGCTGTAGAATGTTCATTCAGTATTTCAATGCTGTACTATTTTGACCAACTATTTGAATATCAATTAGTATTTCTCTCATGCCTAGGTGTGATGTGAAGTGATGCTTCAATGTGTTGGGATTCGACTCCCCAAAGTGTCTTGCGATACGTTGCAATGCCATGTGGTTGCAATGGGAGGGATTGGAACGTGGTTGCAATCCGATGCACTGGAATGTGGTGCGCTGTGACTTGTGGCAGTGCGTTGCAATGCAATGCAATGCAATGCAACACAAGGCAATGCCGAGCAATGCATTGCAACGCAACGCAGCACGGTGGTTGCAACGCACAGCACAGCAGTTCAGTGAAGCGCAACACTAGGCAATGCAATGCAATGAAACGCAACGCATCGCAACTTTCTGCAACACAACGCAGGGCAGTGCAACATAGCGCAGCGAAGCGCAAGCAGCGCAATAATGGCTGGTTATCCGGATATTTTTCATCCCAATGAAATAAATGCAGGACAACGTTGCGAGTGCAAAGCATTGCATTGCATTGCATTGCTGTGCATCGCATGGCAGTCAAACACAACGCACTGCAAGACAATGCATTGCAGTGCCACAACACTTTGGCCAGTCACTGAAACGAGCCACAAAACACTGACGTGCAATGCAACGCAATGCAATGCAATGCAATGCAACGCAATGCAATGCAATGCAACGCAACGCAATGCAATGCAATGCAATGCAATGCAATGCAACGTGCCACACCATGATGGAAACTGGAACGCCATGCAGTCCAATGCAATGCAGTGAAGCTTGGGGCAAAGAAACACAACATACTGCAATATTCACTGCGTTGCTGCGAATTGTGCTGCAACAGTGCAGCACAATTCACAGCAACGACCGTACAGCACGGCGATGTGCAAAGCGCCGTTGAGCAACGAAATGCAGCACAAGCGGCAGCAAGACGTTGCTGCCACCAAAGAAGTGATTCGGACACAACCAACGACCCACTCAGTGCTCTCTTCTGCACTTGAATGCAACGCGAATGCATGCCATGCAGCATGACATGACGTAGTACCATGCGGCACAGCTACGTGTTGTTCGTTCGTTCGTGCAATGCGATGCACAGGCGGCGCCAGACGCTGCTGCATGCTACAGCATGGCATTGCGTCCACTACCATTGACTCTGAGTTGCGTCAAGAGGAATAAAGACATGATCAGATGTTGGTCTGCGAAAGCACAAGTGCAGTGCAGCACGGTGCAACGAGGTGCAGGGCGGTGCAACGAGGTGCAGCACGGTGCAACGAGGTGCAGAGCAGATGGGGCGCGGGAGGAGGAGTAGCTAGAACAGGAAGAGGAGGGGTGAGAGGGTGAGATGAGGTGCAGCTGCAACAAGCGTTGGCAGCATACTTGGCAGACAGACGAGAAAGTTTGGCGTGCACACTGCTATGCTTCTGCGTTCAAAGCGGCAGGCCAGACGTTCTTGCAAGAACGTACCACGGAATCTCTGAGTTTACAGTGCTGGCGGATCAAGCGGCTGCAGGCTTCGGTCCGTGAGAAAGAACGGGGAGGCTTCAGAGACATGGAGGCTCATAGAGGCTTCGGTCCGTGAGAAAGAACGGGGAGGCTTCAAAGAACGGGGAGACATGGAGACTCATTCCGCAAGATTCTGGGTTGGCTGCTGTTTAGAGCTTCATTGCAGCTGCTCTTGCTGCTCATGTCGCTCATGTGCTTTGCTTGTGAGAAGACGCTGGCAACGCACGTGGCATGCCGTGTCACAAGACGCACTCCCGCCATGGAGTCGAATAATGAAACATGCAACCGCCTAGTCTGGAATTGTCATCATGTCTGAATGCTTCTTCCTCAGCAATTCTTGTACCAGCTGCCGATGCCATTGCTTGAACTCGTTGGTCACTAGTCACGCCGCCAATATAGGTCTGCCGTTGCTTTGGCAAACTGCAGGGCTGAATAGAATATGTTAAGGATTGCTTGGGTGGAAGAGGAGTTGGCGAGTTTGACCGCAGCATACAGCACAAGCGCAGGCACAGGCGTGGTGCGCACTCGGTGTACCTCATATCTGATGGTTCTTCTCTCCACAAACGGCCGCAGAGGAAAAGGGAAGCCCGTAAAGTTGAAGTAGAGCCGCCCACCAGCTTTCTCGCTTTCAGCAGCGGCACCATTGCGCTCGTTCGACCCTCCCACAGTACGGCTGCGGCCTCTGCTGCCTCCCCTCGCAGTCCCTCCAACGGTGCTGCTCCTACTTGCCACGCTTCTCCTCAACTGCCGCGTGCCGCTGCTGCTGCCAGACTGAGTAGAGGCAGCCAGGACGCGCGTGCGTGGGCCCTTGCCACTGGTCGTGCCGCTCCTGCTGCTGCTACCGACGGCATTTGCGCGCCTGTGCGGCAGCAGGCTCTTGTCGCTCGACCAGCGTTCATCGCCAGCGCTGCTGCATCCGAGGAGGAGAGCGGACGACGACGAGGACAGGGCTGACGGGTATGCTGTGGACAATGCGGCGAGTGAGTGCGGTGCACCCATTTTGGCGGAAGACTGAGAGGGCCTCCGGACAGCACAACAGTCGGAAGGTCGCAGCCAGACCTTTGCCTCGATGGTGGAACAAACCGTGTGGCCGTCGGAGTGACTCGGCGGAGAGACGGTGGGTTCAGCGGCGCATGGCGAAGCCGAGGAGGCGGAAGAGCAATTGGCAAGTCTACAGCTGACACCGTACGTACGACGGTTGACAGCTGCGCAGTCGCCGTTAACGGCAGCAGCCAACGTAATGGGCCAAGGCATTCTCGAGACAAGCGGATTCGTAGCCGCCGGAGTCGTTCCACTGCTCATACAAAGCCGCTAGTGCAGGGCAGGTAACAAGTTACCGCGAAAATAACCACCAAACAATTAACGCACAAACATTAAAATTCCGTCTAGAGCCCACGCGGGAAAGGTTCTTCAACAATGCAAACAGAATTTGAGTCCTTGCGCATTCGGTGTGGCTTAAGGCAACCACGTCGAAAATACATTTAACTTGCCTACCTTGGAAAGTCGACTTCATAGTCATTCAGCATCCACACAAAAAAACGTTCATTGTTTAAATGATCCAAATTCAAACCTCCTTAAAGTAATCCACCAAATAAATGCTTCCTTGCATTCATTAATGTTGCCTCGTTTCTTTCCCCAGCATAACCTTAAATCGATTTACTAACTAATCAAGGAAACCAAACAATTCTCTTCAGAAAGCCTTATATGTCCCTCTGTGGTCTAGTGTCCTTTGTTGAGTTGATGGGTCCTCTTGAACCCTATAATCTAGAGGCAACATTTCTTCACACTAAAGAAATGTTTTATATACTCCCTCATTCCATTCTCCATTCTACAGTAATTCTCATGTGTTCTCAAGTATTGTATAATAATTTACAATGATTCCTTGCAAGGGTTGTACATTCTCCTTGCTAAGGAGGAACTCAAAAACATTAATTGTGTATGGTAGATAACATAAGCAAGTTAAATCAAAAACACTATTCATGAAAAATAAAACATCATAAGGAATACAAGTAACAAGACAAACCTTCCCATGATCACATGGCAAATACTTCAAAAAAATTCAATATACCCCATCATTTCACAGTCAACCTCTCCTCCTTCTAATGCCCAAAATCAAGTAACATCTTCACTTAAGATACTAATATTTACTCAATCAAACCTAACATTCTAATTCTAGAAGAACTACCAACCTTACTCTATTCTTTGCCCTTCTGGATGAAACTATTTCACCATGAAAAGGGAACACCTTCCTTTTGATAACTCCTAAAAAATGATGATACAATGAACATATCCTTTCCAAAAAAACTTCATGAAAAATCACGAAGCATTTCATTTCAAAATATATAGATCTGTACATGCAAAGAAATCCTACATAACTTGATTTGAATCAATTCATCTTCTTTGATCTTCCAACAACCAAGCATGATGAAATATAATATGCTGCATTAATACGGGAATGATATGTGGTAAACAATGCACATACATTCAAATGATCATCAAACTAACGAAGAAAAATGGTATTCAAAGGACATCTTAATGTAAAAAAAAATAGATTGTGAAACAAAACCTTATAATAAGAATAAGGAGTGGTCAATCTAAAACATAAGGCAAATTTGGGACATAAGAGTCACAAAAATGGAGCTTTTACAGACAACTTGTCCCAATATGGTTTCTTAAGTACATTTCCAAAAAGGTAGTTTTGTAAGAAGGGGCGCATGATTTTCATAACACGCAAAATGACATCAATTTATCCATGATATGTTCACTTCTAGAGAAATATAAGTGTTTCAGACATCACCACAAAACTTTTATACATAAATTCCAACATTCCTCTTTGTTCTCACACTATACTACAATGGAGAGTTTAATCATGTGGTACCTATATTTCAAGACCCACTTTTTTGCATCTATTCATGTATCTAGTGTATGTGGTGTGTTTAAGGACGTGTACGACAAGTTGTGAGTAGTAAAAACATAGGATACGGTGAATAGTTTATACCCTTGCAATCAAGTATATTTTTTAACCTTAATAAGTCATGGAATAAGAAATCACACAATAGAAAAAACGTGATGTCCGTGCAGAGAATACCTTATAATCAAGAAATTCTCACAATCCAGTAATCCACCTGTTTGTTTCATCATTTGATGGGCGAATGTTTATGCCATGCATTAGCTTATTAATGAAGAAATCAATATAAAACCAAAGAAATAGAATAAAATGTCATATCATCATCATTTTTAATAAATCGTTGTAATGAATTGGAGGTTTATAATAAGATGTCTCCTTATAGGTACATTAGTTCCAAAATGAAATGTATCATTCAAAGTTCAATACATTATCCCACAAACATGCAATTTTACATAATCAAGGACTTTCTCAAGTATTTAATAGATACTCTTATGCAAACAAAAGTTCCCAACAAAGATTATCTTAAATGTGTCATTGTTGAAGTTTAATTGGTTCTAAACCTTGTCAATTATTGCATTAAAGGTACAAATGTAAACGAGTATGTAGGATGTTATCTAAACGCACATTAAAACAATATGCTCAAAACATAACATGAACCAAGAAACATGAAGATACAATGCTAATCCTTCTTTTGACTAACTTGCATCGTTTATTACAGGAAGAAATACATCACCATGTCGTTTAAGTTTGATGTGATAACGAAATCATCCCCATACATAAGATGCCATGGCATCATGACCAATAAGCTAGTAATGTCACTCGAGGGTAAGATATGGAAGTGAGGCAGCTCTCCCATTTCCATTTCGCAACTCTTAGTGTTTTTCCACACTCTCTACCTTTTTCACATGGCATATAATAGATCTATTTTAGTGACCTACTAAAGCAACAGTTAATAAAGATATAAAATGATCAATCCCCTCTTGGTCGTATAACTTCTAAGGTTAAGTTGTGATGTAAACTGTCGTTGATGCAGATAAATGTTCTCCTTGTAGGGGATGACATCATTTGTGAGAGCCACATTATCGCATCAATCATGTTAAGCTTGCTTTAACATGTAGTCAATGCAACCTTAAAGCCATCATCTTACATGTTAATAGATGCACTCACACCATTTGTAATAGACGGGTGTTGATTACATTCATAAGTACCAACATCACAAACATGTGAAAGGACTTTCCAAAATTCAAATTCAAAATTAGGAGGCCTCTTTTGAAGGTTTCATTTATGTGGTCTCACATGCAAAGGCGTTGTAAGTGCACACCAATGACATTGGTGACGCATAACGTGTTCGTTAGAAAAAGAGTAAAATGTATGTATACATTAAAACAATGTGTTCTACGCCATGTGCAAGTAATGTGACCATGAAAACACTCAACATCATGTGAGTGGCGACCCAATGTTTAATGACTTGATTGAGTAAGTTATCGTAGAGAAAAACTAATTTATCATAGCAAACAAAGTCACATCAATCGTATAAGAAAACTTTCTACGCCTTTATCATGGAATTTGTGTGCCAATTTACATGTGTAGCGTGGCAATGCCATGCCGACCGGTCGAAGAAGCCACTTGGCTCAAGCAGGGTCACTTGGGATTGTGGGTGGTGAGACGAGATGGCTTGAGGGTCGGAGACCCTCAAGCACCGCGGTTTTGGCTTCATTGGCCAAGGATTCCGTTGAATCCGTTACATTGGTATCAGAGCTCCAGAGTTCGAATCCCACGTCGAGATTACCGGAGATGACGACACATCTCTCACTCCTAGCAAGGGGGAGTGTAGCCTGGCAATGCCACGCCGACCGGTCGAAGGAGCCACGTGGCACGAGCGGGCCTCACATGGGACTGTGGGCGGTGAGAGAAAATGGCTTGAGGGTCGGAGACCCTCAAGCATCGCGGTTTTGGCCTATTTGGCAAAGTATTCTGTCGAATCCGTTACAACGTGCCTTGTTCCATCTAGCTAGCTATTTAATTTTATCGTGGTTCATGTCTGCAAACCATACGGATCTAAACTATCATTTGCCATGTATGCAACTTTTTTTAGCATACTTGATTAGATTTTGGATCAGATAAGACTTAATCGCTCTATTTTAAGCATTTTTTGTTTTTTGACTTATGCGAATACCTCTGGTGGTTGATTTTTTCTGCCCTCGTCACATAATTTCTTTTGTAATTAATCGATACAATTTTTTTGTACCTATATTTGATATTATTTCATATAAAATACAAATTGAAACACGTTTGCTATCGTGATGGTATGCTTTGATCTTCTTACAAAATGCTATTCTTTTGTGAACAACTTTTCAGATCCAACTCGGACTATGAGAATGCCATGCACAAGAAGGCCTGTTGCGTCGATACTACAGCAGATTTTCTTATAATATCAGTTTCTCTAATTGATTACCATTGTTCGTGGAGGAAATCCTGTGATTTTTGAAAAAGCTGCCCAGTCATCAATGACGTCTAATGCACCTTTGGAGGTCGGTTAACACTTTATTGAAAGTATCCGCGAAAACCATGTGGATGAAGAAAATATGTTCCGGTTCTGTGACGGTCACTGACCCCTTGGTCGCGGAAACGTGTTCACCGTCGAATGGAGGAGAAATGTGCCACACGCTCGATGCGGTTTTGCGACAACATCGTGACTTACCGCGGTGAGTTTAGTTTATTTCGGATTGAGTTTGCTGGCAGTCTCCTTCAGCCTACGTGGCGTGTGGCCCGCAAACAACTGAAAGCACAGAAGGTTCGGAAGCTTGAAGAGCACCTGACCACTGAAACACTGGCGCGCTTGCACTCGTGGCACTCGTTCCGGTCGCTGTTTCCCATCAAGCGGTGCATCCGTATCAGCGGATGTTTACGGAGGAATGTGTTGTGGCTTCGAATCGGTTGTTTCGCACTTAACCGATAGGCGGGCGAGCTTCCCCTCGGCGAGAGAAGTCTCCCAAGTGAGCCCGAGGAACATGGGTTTGTTTGAATACATTCACATGGTTTGGATTTTCGACCATGATTTCAAAACTTTATTTTGATTTTCTATCAATTTTTGATTTATAATACATTCAATTTATCTTTCGTCTCTCTCCCTTGCAAGATCAATTATGTTTGCAAGTCGCTAGGTCCGTGTGTGGAGGTCTCAAAGAGTGATCATGAATCATTGGGAAATCAAGAATTTGGAAATAATTTTCATCGGCGATGAATGGACCATTTATTTTTTTAGTGATGCTGACCATGGGTATTAACCCCTTGTCACGTATAAGTGGCCTCTTTTTAAGTGGTCTCCACGTTGCTTTCATTCTGCCTATCTCTTGAACAGTTTTTTTCCCTCTCGAATTCCAAATGAAAATCATCTTGATGGCACACGAGGTTGATGGTGGCCTGCGTATGACATTTACATGAATTTCACCTTGTACCGCTTATTCCGAGGTCTCGCGCACAAGAATGGACAAGCCCCCAACCCGTTACAAAAAAACAAAAAACAAAAAAAAGGGGTACAGTTGCCATATACCCACTGACTTCGCAACAAAAGAACGTCGCACCCACTTTTCGCATATAAAGCATGTGAGGGCCACTTTTGCAGAAACATGCATATAACGTCCACAATATGTGCATACCACTTCCGATGGCCACTGTTTAAAACAAATACTTCGGACGTCCACCGTGCAAAAAATAGAGTGGAGGACGAACTTAATCTCCGCATACCCGCTTTGACACTCCACCGAAAGACGC
This sequence comes from Penium margaritaceum, assembly GCA_023375785.1. Classification (NCBI taxonomy): domain Eukaryota; kingdom Viridiplantae; phylum Streptophyta; class Zygnematophyceae; order Desmidiales; family Peniaceae; genus Penium; species Penium margaritaceum. Next base: position 91,026 of record SZWC01009123.1, read on the forward strand.
TCGACGACATGCTAAGAAATCCTTAGTCAATTACAACATCACGAATTAGGTCCCGTATGCTAATACGTTTCCTTTTTGAAAAAAACATATATCGAGAGTTAAAAACGACTTCCATGCTCATTTTGCATATCTCTTACCACGTTTTTGCAATAAATGTATTGGTTTATTATTCTTAAGTAAAATACGGCCGACGTCGGATGACCAGGTCGAAGGAGCGGAAGATTTTGGCACGATTTATATTCGATGTGCTATTTGTTCAAATTTCTCTCTCTATGAAATAGTAGCGAAGTAAAAGTCGTAGTAGGAAGAAATAGCAAAAATAGACACGCACTTCTCTCTTTCTACTACTACATCCTCGTCTTACGTCCGATTGAAGGATCAAACGCCCACAAACCGGAGAAACTATGAAGTTGCTCTTCTTCGGTTGCGTGCAATCGACAACGATTTGGAAAAAAAAAAAAAAAAAAGAGGTCTCGCTTCAAGCTTACAGGCGTGTGATGCCTCGTGCGATAGGCCACGCGTTCTTTTTTTTATGCGCACAATGCCAACGAGGACCGCCGGGATGGCTGGCGGCAGTGAGTCAGCCCCGCTCGACTCCCTGTTTGGCAAGTCCTCATCGGCAAATGCCAGCGAGGACTATTGGGCTGTCGACCAGACGAAGTTCGATCGACAGCTCACCATTTTTTTTGGCGCTCTTCTCAAGTCGACGACATCGACATGAGACATATGCCCAAAACCAATTGACGTCGGCGTCGACTCGGCGTCCATTTTTGCGCTGAAAAAATAGACATCGAGTCGACGTCCAAAACATTTTTGTGTGGGAGAGATTCTTCGAAAAACAATTGCGTCGCCAGATTGTTTTACACCCTAATTTGAAGTGGACGGTTTAAAGTGAACAGAACTGTTTCGGTCGTTCACGTAAGGAACGAGCGAAACAGTCCTCGAACGGGTCTTAAGACCCAACGCCAAAAGGCCCATTCGAGGTGCTTTTTGCTCGTTCGCTTTGCGAATGAGCACATAACGCGACCGTGGACATCCACCGTCGCGTGATTGTGATGTACACGAAAGACGAGCAGCCCATGTTCGGCGACGGAAAAAAAAAGATTCTTGAGTGGATATAAATGAGACCCCCACTGTTTCACGGACCAAAAATGCAACTACTTGTCAGTCGAAATAAAAATGTTAGGAATTTGGTCACGTAAAACAATAAAGAACATAGGAAAAAATAAAATATGACATGAAACCAATGAAAGTTAGAAAATCATACTTCGGATACCCACAGTCGCTGAACTAATTCACCGTAAACCGGTGTAGCATGCATGTTTTTACAATAGTGGGTGCGCCGTGCATGATCTCCGGCGGGTCGAAAAACAGTGGGTATTGCACTTTTTTTTTGGTAAAGTGGGTACCGTGTCTTAAATGTGCAAGAACTGGCTAGCAGAAAATTCGGAGGCCCAAACAGTGGGTATAGCGGAATTAGGCCGAAAAAAAAAAAAAACACAACAACCATGCATTATCCTCCCATGATTGATCGCCATACATGTGGCTGATCGAGCATCAAAACAGAGGATGAACGAGCAACCGTTGTGTCGATTATTGGTGGATGAAATCACCGATTTTAAGGGTATATATTGTTGAAAGAGAAGTAGACCGAAAGCCTGCAAGGCAAAAGGTTGGATGGTATTAGTCCCTCGTTGGGCGTGCAGAGGCTTAATAACATATCAAGAGATGTTTTGTCAAGGGTGTAGAGAATCGTGAAAGTGCTTAGTTCCAAGCTACAGAGCTGCTCATTGCGATTCCAACGCAACAAATGGCGCAAGGAACGGGTGAGAGACGGGGGATTTAAGCCCAAGCCACTGTGCACTCACGAAAAAGCTTAAGTCAGAAAACAACGGAGTGCAACGTGACGGGTGACGAGGCCAAGAGGGAGCGAGCAGCGAGCTCGCCATCACTTGAGGCCCTGGTCAGCTGCAGAACTCGAAACCATCCCCCCAAGAGTTAGTCGACAGGCCACCGGACAGCACGACAAGCAGAAACTGGTTTTGGGTATGAACGCGGGTAGTACAAAAGTCTAGTACCGAGTCCTCAAGCAAAAACCAGGGCTGCTCCACAATAAGCAGACAATAAACAGTGAGCCTGTGCGACTTGTGGGCGACAAGATTGGTCTCGCTGAGGCGTTGCACCGATGTGAATGGCGCGCCTCCGGTGGTAGTCGCGTTCGCCTGGCAGTTGCCATAGTCACGTCAACTTCCCCAGTCCTCAACGCATGTCCTCGCATCGAGGACCTGCACGAGCATGGACAAGAGCCGAGGGGTCACGGTAGTCTGTGGACATATACAACAACAAAGGGTTTATCATAATCAAGGAGCTCGCTATCTGGGGCTTCCATCCTCTTTGTTATTAAAGGGGCGGCGATTCCTTTGTGTGTATTGACGACTCTGTCTTGTGATTTTTTAAGGCTAGAAGATTTTTTCCCCTTACCAATGATGGAAGACCCCTCTGTTACCCCAGTGAACTTTGATTTCGACGATTGATTTGTGCCATGATTTTTTTGACGAGTGTTTTGGCCTTATGTAATTATTCTGGGGGTACTTTTGAAATAGACAAAAAACAGGGGGTAGATCGTTAAATTTGACGAACTGGGGTATGTCAATAGTTTTTTCCAACGAATCAGCCCTAAAACGTTCCTTCTCGCTCTCGCGTTCGACTCTGTTCGAATGCGAGAGCGATGAGCATACGACCATTCGGCATTTTGAATGGTCGTATGCCCATCGCGCTCGTGTTTGTCGTTCCACCAAACGGCAAACGCGAGGTGGGGAGCGTTCGGTGGCCTGTACGGCCACCGAAATGCATCCCCGCGTGTTCAAACAATATCGACCACGTGATTTCAAGAAGGGCAAATATATCCGCGCCGACGACTTGACGTCTCGCCACTATACGAGGCGACGAATGAAAAGCGCGTCCTTAGCAAGCGCTGCCCGAGAAATATTCATTTCCATTTATGTGACGGTCAGGGATGATACTTGTTTCGATCCGCCGGCAAGTTTGGCACATGTGCTACTCCAACCTGAAAGTAATGTCCGAGCGTTCATGCCGTGGTTGACGGCAAATTCCATCGCCATGAAACACGCGAATAACCAGCCCTGCAAAAAACCAGCTTCCAGGAATCTAACGATATAAACAACATTTTTTCCGAACGAAACATTCGCAAAACAAGATGAGTCCAAGTCAGGAGAAGCGAGGAGATTGCACCGTGATTGAACCTCAAGGCGTCGGCTAAGTCCCCATCAAACATCGGGCGCATACATCGGCTGTGGCGGATCAAAGTGTTCCGAATAAATTCTCTGCAAAAACGATATGGCTGACGCAACATAAGCAATCCGAATATTTTTTCTGCAATGAGTGGCAACGTCGATGAGTGGACTGAACGTTGCATCAAGTCTGCCGGTGAAACCTGTCAGATAGGAGTATTCCGTAAGGAACCTCAGTCAGATAGGAGCCTCCGCTTTTCTAGGATTTCAGGTCGGAGGAAGGCACAGACTCGGAGTAAGACCCATCACTTCGCATAAGGAGTGGTCCTAAATACGGAATATTTCGTCAATTTACCCTTTCAAGAAAACAAACATCTGGTTGCAAGACAAAAGAGACAGAGGACCCGGTTTTAAACTAGGCAGAAACATAAGGGTAGACCGTTAAATTCGACAAAAACTTATTGGAATTATTTTGGTGGTTCTTTTGAATTCGATGAAAAACCTTTTTCGACGAAATTCGACCATGGAAAAAATACTTAACATCGGAATCAAAGTTCACTGGGGTACGAACTTTTGAGTTTGAAAATTGTGTTTTTCCCTTGGTTTTGCCTGGAGCTATCGCTAGAATTGGACCACTGAGAAGATGTCCCTAATATTGCTTCCCACATGCATGTAGAGCATGATTACTCTCAACTGTTGAGCATTGATCTTACCAACACGTGAGAAATGTCACAAGCCACAGCGAATCACATCTTATCTGGCCAATTGGGTGAAACGATTCCCATGTACACCAATCGTGTCTTGGTTTCAAATCAAATCGCGAGGAGCATGGTAAATACCACACTGCTACATGAATTTTTGTGGCGAATGAATGAATGATTAAAAACAAAGAGTGTTAGGGGTAAATTATTAATACACAAATACAAAGTACCCAGGTTGTGTTCCACACATTGAGAAATAAAATTTTCTATGCGTTCGTGTTCGGCTCCGTCTGTGGCGCATACGTTTGAAATCTCGATTTTGAAATGTCGAGCAAAGTCATATCTTGTCGTGCGTCTCACTCTTTTCTCTTATGCGCCAGGACCGAGTAGCCTACGAGTGCACGCCAACGTGCGCTCCGGCGTACGCCGTTACTTAAAGCCTGGCTGCACGGCACGAATAACCACTTCCACCCTTGAACACCTCCGTCACAACCTCTAGTTTAGCGCCACCTACTCCTTCACCATGGACTCAACAAACGCTCACTTCAAGGTGGACGTCACAACCTTCTTCCATCCCATTTCTGCTGAGGAGTACGCGGACCAACTGCAACGTAGCGCGGAGCAGAGCAAGAATCGCCCTGTGCGTCCAAAGCCACCGGAGCAACGTCTGGGCAGGCCCCCTAAGGTTTTTTACGGACATGCATTCGCGCAGGCGGCCATGCCGCCATCCTCGTATGCGGTTTCCGCTACTCCTGGCTGTGAGCAGCCCATGGTCCTTGACTTCGACGATGATGATGAGGAGCTGGAGCAAGACATCGATGAGCTCGGCGACGAAAACAACAATCCATCATTGGCATCCCAATCCGCATCAACCACCACCTCCAAGCGCTAGAACCATGGCTGGTTTGCAAAGGGACACATGCGAATCATTCATGCTGCAGTGTCGGATGTGAAGCATGCAACGTACGGGGAGGCGCTGTGCTTCTTACGCACGGCGTATCGCCGGCTTGGTGGGTATTGCCCGTACCACGAGCTCAGCAATGCTCCCCGTCGCCGGTGGTACTGCCCGGACCGTCCTCGCGAGCTCCAGGACCGCTACTGCAAGCTCATGGCGAGCAGTCCTACAACGCCACTCAAGCTTAGTGATTGTCGCAACAAGTGCAAGAATAGAGGACGTGGACGGCCAAGCTGCTTTGTGAAGCAGCCTGAGCTCAAGATGAAAAGTGTAACGACCTTGAACAACATGTGTGCGCAAGGCGCTCCGCTCAACGCCACTATCATCCGTCAGGCTATGCTCCGAGTCGCCCGCGATGACAGCGTCATGCAGCTGGGTGGCAAGCCGTTTGAGTAGCCTTTTTTGCTCGTGTTCTGCCGTGTGTTTGTGCGGCGTGAGATGAAGTGGGTGTGGCGTCGTGCAACTTCTGCTCCTCAACGCGTGCCCGCTGATTGGCCGCAACGATGTGAGTAGATGTTCCTCCGCGCCGCAGTTTACATGAAGTTGTACAACATCGACAAACACTTTGTCATCAACGTTGACCACACAGGAGTCCAGCTGATCCCCTCCCGTGACAGCACCTACGCACCACTGGGGTTCAAACACGTCCCCATTTTTGGACGTGACGACAAGAGGAGCATCACCACAATGCTCGCGACAACCCTGGCAGGGGAGATGCTCCCCTGCCAGGTCATCTGGGCCGGATCAACTGAACGGTGCCACCCGGACGACGTGCCTTTGGGTAAGGCACTGAAGCAATACAGGTGGCAATACACGCACACTTCCAACCGGTGGGCGAACACCGAAACGACAAAGGAGTGGTTTGCTCATATCCTTCATCTGTGGTACACCTGCAAGTGTGCAGAGGCTGGGGTCGAGTAGGACAAGACCATGGTGCTGCTCATCCTTGATGCATGGAAACCCCATGCATCGGGGACGTTCCAGTTGTGGGTGTTGGAGGAGTACCCATGGGTGAAGCTCGTCTACATCCCCAGCGGATGCACGAGCAAGATCCAGCCCTGCGAATTCGGTTTGCAAAATCCCCTCAAAGGCAAGATAAAGGAAGGGTATTCCACCTTCATGGCGGACATCCTCCTTGACCAAGGCTCCACCGACCTCGGCGGTGAAGGAGGTCGCGGCTGGCTGGCTTCTGCAAGCATGGCTCAGCCTCGTTCAGAGGCCTGAGCTCATCAAACGTGCATGGGTTGCCGCTGGCTTCTCCAAGATCGTGCAGCGTAACTTCCAGGAACGCGCAGCTGACCACATGCTTATGTTTCTATGTAACCCTGTTGTGAACGGCTTTGAAGAGGACTTCTTTGAAATCCTTGCCTCAGTTTAGGACTCAATGTACTCTGGCTGTAAAACTAGAGTAATATCTCCTTTACTATATGTCCCTTTGCCTCCTTGCACATTAACTACCCTCTGTTGTGTAGCGCTTGACGTTGATCGCAGTGATGTCCGCGGTCAATGCCGAGGACTCGACGGCGGTAGGTGATGTGACCCCAAACCCGCGAAGAATAAGAAGGAAAAACACATGAACAGGAACCCAATTACCCACAAATACAAAAAAAAAAACTGGTAATTACACATAAATACAAATGAACCCTCAAAACATTACTTAAAAAACCTTTTATGTAGCAATGCAATATCCATGCACAATTCCCAAGATTCCACAGAAGACGGCTCTTCGTCTGATGAAAAGGCCTTTTCTTGTAAAAGGAGCTATAGTATTGAGATACTCTTGGTAGATACGATATCTGAGCAAATCATTGCTAAGTGCAAAAAGTGGTTGATTGGTATTGGCCTTCCAATGTGGGCGTGACATAAGAATTTACAGTCATGGGAGAGTTGTCTTGACAACTCATTCGAGGTCAGGATAACTTCGGTAGCCCAAACATGGAAGTCACACAGGACATTGTTAAGTGGACATGGTCTTGTGCATGTGCCTTCATACATTTCAAGGAAACCGTGACATGTGCGTCATACGTGGAGGACATCGGGGGAGAGGACACAAGGGAGAGGGAGATAGAGAGGGGTGGAGAGAAAGCGACGCCATGGATTTTGTGAAGCTCATGTTACAATGGAATGAGCAGTCAGTAGTTGGGTGGAGTCAGGCCTTGGCACAGTACGCACGTCCTACAACCTGCATCTCGCATGACGTGTGGCCGCCGCCATCCTTTGGGTCGAGCCAGGACTTTCAAAATTAATGAAAAGCGGTTGCCACAAAAAAGACGACAGCATGTCCCTAGTAGGATCAACACCTGGCAACTAACCACATGCAACCACAAAACCAACCAAGCACACAGGAAAATCAGCATCATCCTGAAGTGAACGTGGACACGCCATCAAGGTTGTGAGCAACTAACCAAGTATCTCATGTTGGCAGACCCATGGGCACAAGACCTTGGCTACGTGAATGACATATTCATAAGTAGTAGAGAGTGGAAAGCCCGAATCATGCCTAAGTGTATTTTTGCCTTTGTAAACCACTCAATTTGTGTAAATGCCATCGTGCTCCACTCTCTTGTGGAGATGTATGTGGGTGAGTTCAGTGGACAATGACAAGTGTTCTAGAACATCGTCACTTGTATATTGATACCAACTATATGCACTTATGCTTGCCCTCTCAAACTCCAAAGATATCATTAATGGTTTTGTGTCATGTATTCAGTACTCTATATAATGTACCCCATTATGCAGGGACAGCCGGTTGCATGTGATAGACGCAAAACCCTAGGAGCCAATACTCACTCCACCAAAGGCAACCAATGTTGCTCTTGCAGCACAACAAATGCTAGGCTATGTTACATCAGAGGTGAAAAGGGTGGGGTCGTAATTTTCACAAGCCATAGTTTTCTGGTACTCCTTCAAAGTCAACCTAACTTTTCTTTGCAACAAGCTTGATGGTACAAGTGCATGATTCGGTTTTGATTTAAACTGGAATACCTATCTTGTCAAATGTACATGATAAACTCGGTGAGCCACACTTCAGTCGAGACAATCTTTACTACTCTTGTAGCGTGTGTTGTCTCTAAGAAATACATACTCATTTCTGATGTGTAGCGGGAGGGCCGGTTCGGCCCTCCCTCCTCGCTGATGCGAGGGGTGGTTGCGCACCATCCCTCGCGTCAGCGAGGGCTGGCCGGCGGCCAGCGATTTGCTGGCCGTCGGCCAGCTCGCTGCCGGCCGGCTGGACGGCCGGCGGCCGGCCAAGCGACCGGCCTGCCACCGGCCGGCCAGCCGCCAGCCGCCGATCGCGGCCTTAAGCCGGATCGGCGGCTGAGAGGCCACGAGGGCCTCGAGGGCGAGGCCTCGTGGCCTCGTGCCCTCGTCCCCCCTTGCCCTCCTTGCAAACGAGCAAGAGAGGATGAGGGATAAGGGGGCGAGGGGGAGGTAGAAATAGCTGGCGCGAAATCGCCAGCGTGCCTCGCACGCGACGATTTCGTGCCAGAACGACAAAAAGAAACTCGAAGTTCGTTTATGACGAACTTCGACGTAAAACAAACGGAATAACTCGTGCGAACACACGAGTTCGAGGTAAAAACCCCCGGTTTGGGTCCCAAAACCAGGGGTTTGGTTAAAAACGGAAATGGGCCTCCGGAGACTCGAAATATTTGAGTCTCCCTGCTCTGGGTCGTTGATGACGATTGCCCCTCAGTCTTGCGAAGGGGGTAAACCCCTGACGCGGACTGAGAACGCCATTCTGCGAACTTCGACGACGACTTCAGAGCAGGAGCTGCAGACACGACCCGTTACAGTGGTTCTCAGAGCGAGACGACCCTCGCGGCCAAGGGTTTGACGGAAACGGCAGCTACGACATAGATAAAACGCCGCCGGCATCTGCAAGCAGCAGCAGAAACGCCAGAAGGGACTACGGCATCAACACTCGACGGATTGAATCGCCGTAAAGTGCGTTAGAGAGCTAGAAAAAAGCTCTACTTGGTGAAGAGTCTTTCTTCCAGCCTCTCCACACTCCCAGGGGGCTAGGAGGATTTTTGTGGGGCGGGTTGGGGAGTTCCCACCTCTAAAACCACGAAATCCTCCTCATTTTCAAGGCTCCTTCAAACCTCCTTCATCCAAAAAATTGGGACAGCGTCCCTCCCCAAGCTTAGGGGCTCTCACGACCTGAGAGCACCCTAAAAAGAAGGAGGGTGACAACTTGGGGACTTTTGGCGGCTCCCCCAACGCCGCCGGCTCAAGGAGGACGCCGCCAAGGGGCGCAAGACGCGCAAAGAAGACTCAAGAGGAGGCCAAGGAAGACAAGAAGACAACAAGACAAGAAGACAAGTAGTGTTTTACTCTAGACCTTGTACTTACTTATCTTCTTGTTCTTTGTCTTAGTTTTGTGAGCGGTACTCACAATTCTTGTTTCTTCCTTGTATTTTGATTTTTTGTTTTCCTAGATCCTAGTTGCTACCAAGTGCCGTTAGTCACGGCCTAGGAGGACTAGCTTCTAAATCCACGACCTTGTGCCGATGTGGCGGCCTAGGAAAATAGAAATATAAATTGAAATTGCCTCACCGATCGTGAGAGCAACACCTTAGGAGGCGATTCCTCCTCGTTGTGGGGTGATCCTCACAACAACCTTCACGTGCTAACTGCACGAGCGACGGGATGGCAAGTGCCGGACCGTCTAAGACCAAGAAGGGCAAGGTGGTGACGGCGTCACCACGAGCTCTCGGCGGACTCCAAGTTTTGGGAGCCACCGCCGCAAGCACGGTTGCCAACCCAAAGGCAACCGTACCGCCAAGGACAACCCCACCGCCTAAGGCAACTGATGCTAACCTCGGCGACACCGAGAAGCGTGCGGAGGCCGCAAAGGTGCTCGACAAGCACGTCCACGCGCACATGGGCGACCCCCATGCGACGGACGACGCGATGGAGGAGGATCTTCCGGAGGAGGACCCCGATGACGAGCGCGACGTCGACGATGGCAAAGGCGACGAGGATCGCGACCATCGCCATCGTCGTGCGACGAACTCGAGCCGATTGCTCGAGAACGGCAAGATGCTCGCCGCATTGCCTAAAGCTGCCGACGGCAGCGAGACTGCCAAAAGCAGCAAGGTCATTGAAAGCAGCCACACGGGAAGTTCCCGCGAGAACGAGCCGGACAACGTTGCCGCGAAGGCAATTCGCGATGACAGTCGTAAGCTCGCGGAGTTTGCTGCCGAGGCCGCAAGCCGACTCAAGATCACCATCGGTAGTGGAGATACGGCGCCACTCGGTGGAATGGGGGCGGACCCTCCTTCCTACGATGCAGCCGCAATGGGGCAAGGCAGCGCCCACTCGAGCGTCGTCGCCGACAACAGTCTCCTCCGAGAGGTGGGACTCCTTGGAGGCGTGTACACGAACCGTACCCTCTTGCAGTGGGTAAGGGTGCACGGACAACGCAAGGCACTGGAGGCTATCGTTGATGCTGTGACGACATCAGAGCTCAAGTTCGCGTTCGCCAACCTGCTGGCCCACGTCGGGCAGAGCATCATGGACCTTGACCGTGATCGTCAGCTGCAGCGCCTGGCCGCCCATGAGGCAAGCCGCCGATGCAACGACCTCGACAAGGCGTTGCAGAGCGTGACCCGGATGCAGCAGCAAGTGCAGTGTGCCGTAGCTGCGGAGGCCACTGCCGGCGGTAGCGACGACTTGCCTACCTCGACGACTTCGGGGTCGGTCATGAACACGTCCTTCCTCCACAGTGTGGAGATCTTCCGGAAGGGCGTGAAGCTGACCGACTGGCTGAACCGCATGGAGCACGTCCTACGTGTCCACAAGGCTCCACTCAGTCAGTGGGGCGACCTTGCCACGACGCGGCTTGAAGACAAACTCTTCAAGTACGTGGTCAAGGAGTGGACTGCGCAGCAGCCGCACCTCGAGTGGCAGCCCATGCCGTGGGAGGCTTTCTGCGCGATCATGCGCAAGAAGTGCAC